>VDFB02243181.1:0-12521 GCA_007258455.2 Sequoia sempervirens | reverse complement strand
AAATGAAAATCCAAAAAATTAGAAAATGGATTGAAAACAAAAGAAAGAAAAAAATCATCCTTCTATGCGAAACTACATGGGTCAGAGTTTTGGGCAAGACCATGACGAAAACCTAGCAAAAAGGTGTCATATGTAGAATCGAGCATCTACGTGTGCCACTTCAAGTGAAAGCATCTCATCCCACCCATAATAAATCGAGCATTCCATCCATCTTATCCATAATAAATCCATTTGCATCCATAAACCATTGATCCAATCCATTTGCATCCATCTGCATACACAATCCAACTTATCTTGATCTTGATGAAAGGTTGGTGCACACTTTATTCTTGCTTCCGGTAAACATCTTGACATGGGTCATTTTCATTGATCCTATCCTATCCAACATTATTTAAGCCATGAAGCAATATCCAATGAAGCATTTCACCATTTAAATGCCTTATCTTATTGTAAGATAATCCTTAGCATCTTTTGCATGCTTTCCATATTCATCCATCCATACACCTATCCAAGCATCCATTCATGACATTCCATACATTGCTAGACATTGGGGGAAGAAATTTACATATTTCTTCGAGAATAAATCTTGATCTATATCCTCCAACTTATGTGGTGATCCAAACATTAGAAAATGTGAAATCAAAATGGTCAAAGCATTTGTGATCTGAAATCCAAATCACTAGCCCATGGCATATTTTGATGAGAGGAAATTCTTTATTAAGCTTCATCTTTCCTCAAACATCAATCCAAACAATCAATAGCAGTTGCATCTAACATAGCCTTCAAACATCACATCAAATCATTCGAACAAATTTTTTTCCAAAATCAAGCTTCATCAAACATGATCAATCTAATTCAATCCAAAAAATCATCATCTCAAGATATCATTGTGTTGCTTAACACTGTCCTTGCATTATTGTGCATCCTCAACAATGTTATCATCATCAATCCTAATCATTCAAATCCTTGTATTGTTTTGCATCCTCAACAATGTTATCATCATCAATCCATCTCAATCCTCGTGTTTCCTAACACTATCCTTGCATTGTTGTGCATCCTCAACAATGTTATCATCATCAATCCTAATCAATCAAATCCTTGCATTGTTGTGTATCCTCAACAATGTTATCATCATCATCAATCCATCAATCAGATCAGTCAACCTTAGCTTGATTTTCAACAAAATCCCAAACAGAGCATTGATATCATCACACATATCCATATCCAAGTCATCAAAATTGTGAAAAAAGTCCAAAAACATCCAAAACATATCAAAATCCAAAAAAATTCCATAAAATAGAAAACGTCAAAAACATTGGAATCTGAACTACGTCATCTCTGAGCTTAAACGTAGGCAAGACTCATCTTTGATCAGCCCCCAAGACATCAAAATCCAAAAACATTCAAAAAAAATATCAAAATCCAAAAAACTAAAAACCAAGAAAAATCCAAAAACATTCAAAACAAAATCCAAAAACATACAAAACAAAATAATTTTTGAAAAATCAAAAAATCAAAACATTTGTAAAATCTTGAAATACATAAAACAGCCTCAAACATTCCAAAACATCAAAAAACATCCAACATTTGAAAAGTCCATCTTGCCTCCCATCTCCCCTCTAATTTAGCCAATCAATCATCCATAATAAACTAATCACCTTCATCCTTACAACACAAATATAAAAAATCACAACAATCAAGAAAAGCAAGCTTCACTATAAAATCAAAAGAAAAACAACAATTAAAAAAATCCAACTCGACTACTTTCAAACATGTCAATCAACCTTATATCAATGTACCTCCTATCAATCAACTTAGCCAACCATCATATCCTATACAATGCATGTCCTAGGATATATATCGCTCACAATAATCATTTTGATATCACTTGGATTCTTATCCTATCAAAACAAATCCCTTTGGCTAGAGATATGAAGAACATTGACTTGTTTACATGTACTTGATCTTTTCTTTTGATTTATCTTATTGCACTCATTCCAAGGACCTCTCGATGATATCCACATGAAGGACTTAGAGAGATAGGAATGGGGCAACGATCATTATCTTTTGTCTGCTGTGCTTGTTGGACGTTCTTGTAAAATAACTTGGCGAATACTTGCTTTGTTAGGTACATCCTAGCAAGGTTTCTGTATGTCAAGTGTGAACAAGAATACTCCTATCTGTTTGTTGAGTCAAAGTCCATCGCACTAGGTACAATGCCATCCTAGTTCTTTATACCTTGATGCATCGTATCTACATGTGTTATCAAACATAAGGTAAGTAGCCCTTTTAAAATCCCAATCCTTGATAAGCAAATCATCCATCTATCATCATCATTTCTCATCATCATCTCTAATAAAGTCTCATCAGATCATGGACTTGTTGGATCCTCTTGTCATCACCTAATTTCTTCTTTTCCGCACTAACGTCATGTCATGAGTAGTTTATCATCATAGTGGGTGAAATTGGCAAGCTAGTGGGTGAATTTGGCATCCTAACTTGCTCTGTTTGAAAACTCCTTCGCTCTTCAAGTGCTCCCACAATTCTTCCAAACTGCTCACCACAAGCCTCTCATTCAATGCAAAAACTCCTTCACTCTCCAAGTGCTCCCACAATTCTTTCAAATCTAGAGGTTTGATGTCTATGTCTCTCACATTCAATAGGTGATTTCCTATAGCAGTCTGCATAAGTTCTCAACTTTTAGGGAGATAAACATATTGAAATAATGAGAGAGATAAGTACAAAACACAATATGAAAATATAAGTGTAAATCTTCCTCCACCTCATATTTAAGTTTCCATCACATCTGCATGTACTGTATTTATGAAATTCTCAATTTCCAATTTTTGAAAGAAGGAAATTGCTTTTAAAGATGCACGCTTTTTGATATGATTAGAAATCTTGAGGTTTTACGACACCTTGAATTGAGCGAAAAAGGAGGCATGTCACTAGATTGCTTGGATTGGTAACTTGGTAACCAAAATATAGAGTTGACAGGTTATGATAACCTCCAACTTCGCGACTTGCTTGAAGACAACACGGGGCGGGCTATGACAAGACTTAAGTTGGTAACACATGAAGTTACGAAACTTGATAAACTAATGACTAGGTTATGAACTCAAAGAAAGTGGCGACATGAGTTACATAACTCAGGAAACTCACAACAAAGGTTACAAAAATAGGGAGATTGGCGACCTCAAGAGATAAAACCTATGTAAAAGACTTATAAAATAATAACAAGGACTTCAAAGAGGGTAAATAGGGAAAACAAAGTCCGTGGCCTAAAAATTTTAGAACATGACTAACAAAAACCTAAGCATTTACTTTAAAAAATTTGAGCATAGTTTATGTAGTGATGAGTTTTCTTGTGATGAAGATTATTATGATAGTGAACCTAATTATTCTTTTGAGGGTTATGAATTCTCCTATGAGGATGAGCTAGAAGTTTTTTCTACACATGAAGGATGCAATGATACAAATGCTCATGAAGTCGCTTGTTTGCAAGTGAATGAAACAAATCCCATTTGATGAATACATGGAATTTATTTCAGGTCTACTATCAATGCAACACACAAATTGTATGAGTGATGATGAATTTGAAGAGAAGTAGGTGTGTTTTCAGTATTCTAATCCTAAACACAAAAGTAGAGATGATTAAGATTTTGATGAATGTATTTATTTCCTTATTGCTCATGATTGTTTATATGAAGTAGAGATAAAAAAAATTGTGATGTATGAAGAGGATGATGATATGCACATTGATGAAAAAATTGGTTCATGGTTGAATGATCAAGTTGTACATTATGACAAGCATAAGGATCTTGAATCAACATTATTTCCCATTGATAACATTGAAGAGTTTATTGATTTATATGAAAATAAAATTTTAGATTGTGTTGACATTGCAAATTTTTTTGGTCCATGTGTAGAATAGCCAGATGACTCAAACAATGGTGGGTATCATGTTAGTAAATATGAAATTGAGTTCTTTTTTGATGTTCCTTATCTTCATAGTATGATTATGAACATTTTTTCATCCAACGAGGAAAACATTTATATGAAAGAAAACAAAGATGTTTGTTCAAGTTCTAGTAAAAAAAATTTAGATAACAATGAGTCTTTGGTACATAGGTCAAATTGTCTATCAACTAATAGCGGACATGAGGTTACTAGTGCACATGAAAGTGTTTTTGCTGATCATGTTAGTCCTAAAAGTGATGGCATTCAAAGTGATTCATATATTCACATTGACATTATGGAGCTCAGTAATATTGAACATGTTATGAAAAATCAGTGTAAAATGTTTGACTCAGGGTTAAATTCTGAACTATTTGAATTTGTATTTGAAACATTCCATATGGGATTGCATAGTGACATGAAGAATGAATTTGACATCATGTGTGAATTTCTATTTGAATTATCTTTAAATGAATTTAATTTTTATTTAAGTCAATAACCATTTAGTTCAACCCTAGTTGCACACATTATGCTTGATGATTGTCAATTAGATAATTGTGAAACTTTGCATACATATCCTTTTTATCCTTTAATTTGATAATTTCATTTTGATTGTCTTATAGTGTAATTTATTTATAATGTGTATTTATTTAACTTAGTATAAGAGGTTGATTCATTTCTCTATGCTTGATAAATTAATTTTAGAGAAATAGATTAACCCTTTTTTGAATAGGAGTTAATTTGGAAATAGAGCATAAGATAAAGATATGTGTGATTTTTACTAATTTCTAACCAATTACAATTATGTAGATATGTGATGTATCTTGAAAGTGAATCTTCTATGATCATGGTCATAACCTAATTGAGATCAATTTGACTAAAGACTAAAGAGGGGTTCACCACCAAGCTAGGGCTTGGAAAGACTAATGAAATGCAAGACCTAATGCTCAAATCTAATATGATGCAATATTTCATTAAATGACCTCAAAATGCATACAAATTAGAACATAGAACTACAAGATCAGAGATGTGCACCTAGAAGAAGACTAGAATGAGCTTTGAAACACTAAAAATCCTAAAATTAGAGCATACTAGGACACATACGCCACTCTGGGTGTATTAGTTACAAACTAGGGTTTCTGATCTAGAAAAGGTTTTTGGCAGTGTAGATTCTGGATTTGCAAAAATTTGGAAATTTTTCTTGTAGTTGGACTCGTACGCCACTTCTGGCGTATCGGTTTCTTTCTAATTTTTTGGGAATTCAAAGTTCATATATGTACTTCAATCTTTGTTCTTCCCTTCCAAAGTGATTTCCCGATCTAAACCTGTGAAAATTCCTACAAAAAAAATATAGACTTGATTTTCTTATGGGGGGTTTGCCTCAGTCAAAACCCTAGTTTGGTAATTAAACCTTGATAGAAACAATGAATCTTGAATACAAATGTGAACATAAACCCTAACCTTAAGTATGTCTAAGATTAATTAATTCACTGCCAACAATTCACTATGAATTAATTTGAAACCACCCTCATCATTTTGAGCATACTTTATTTTACATTTTTATTTATTTCATTGTCCTTTTTATTAAACCATGCTTGTTGTGCTAATGATGAAAGTACAAAGTTGTGTTTCACTTATGAATAAATCAATTTTGTATGCAAGGTTCTAACAAAAAGAAATCTAACTAAAATAATTTTAGATGGAACATGTAGAAACAACATGACACCAATGTATGATGAAGGATTCCATTTAGAACCATTCTTATTGAAATGGTTTTAGTTGGAAGTTGGAACCTTGCATGAAAAAGGTTACGACATGTGATGAAGGATTTCAACTAGAACTATTCACTATCACTAGGCATGGTAGCATCTATAAAATTCATAAATGAGATTTTTAATAAATGTAATTGAAAATTTGGAAAAAAGTGATCTACTAGAGGAGTGAATACTTGATGAGACTATACATCTTTTCATTTATGATAAATAATATACATTAGATATCACTATTTGTTCTATGTCCTCACACCTAAATTCCTCTTAATACATGATTACACATTATTTTACAACTGTTAAATATGATTCAATATATGTTACATATATCACATGTATATTAAATTTATATTAAATATATATTTTCTCCTCTCCTCAATCACTTTTATAAAATCCATTTTAATGTTACATATCATATCACTAATAAGATCTCCATGAGTCATACACCATGCACTTAAGGTTATAATGGCTCATTAGGGGAGAGGGGCCCATAATGGAGAAGGGTCGAATAGTGGGAATAGAAGTAGTCCTTAGTGGAAACCATAGTGGAGCACTTTAATATCCAATTGCAAACACTTTTTATAGATAAAGTACAAAAAGTGAAAAATCATGTGATGCCACATCAGTAGACCAATAAAACATGACTTAGTGCACCACTATCGGTCTCACTTTTTTTTTGGGGATTTTTGGATACCTCAACAAAAAGCATGTCGATGTTGCATCATATTTGATGATGTGGTCTTAAAACGAAATATAGAAGCACAAGAGTTGCCAAATAAACTGTTGTACAAAATTCAGAGTGATTTGAAATTTCCATGTAGAATTGATGTGGGCAAAGGTTGTGGAATTTCAGCCTAATGAATCCTGTTTAAAATGATCGTATGCCTAACATAGCCAAGACTCATCAAATACCAAAATACAAAAAGGATATTATTTGGTAAGGGGTTGAAAATGAAGATAGCACAATTGTAATACAAGTAGGGCCATATTCTATCATGAAATATTGAAGCTTGTTAGTCATCACTAGAGTCAAATTACTCTACAAATGTAAGGTTCCAATCAATCTCACTCAAGTGCACCAAACTCACCATAAATTTTAAGAATTTCATAGCCTTCCTCATAAAGTTCTAGTAACCTTTTTCCTTTCAAAATGTTAGAGATAATGATGAATGATATTCATAGACCAACAACTACATAAAATTCAATTAAAAAAGCCTCATCAGTGGTAGGGAATCCAAAGGCATAGATGAACCCAAGTAGAGTGTCCTCAGGGTCATGTAGAATCCATTTCTTCACCAAATTCATATTAGAGTTTTCAAAATCTTGTTCTACTTTCCCAAATCCATCAACATTGCGAGACACATAGAGATTATATTCTTACTTACCCTATAAAGATGCTCTATAATCAAGGAATCTTCTCTAAGATGCATTTTGGGCACATGAATGACCACAACAACATCAACCTTCAAGACTCTCTTTATGCATGTTTTTGTGATAGCACCAAGGAAAGTGATTTTATTTTTCAAAGAAAATATTCCAATCATATGGATGAGACTAAAATTTCAAGCACACATGGGCAAGAAAATGAAATTCTCCAATTTTGATGAAACAAAGAAAAATAACACAAGTGTATTTTAGAGGCAAATAAGTTTTCCATGAGCTTTTGTATAGAAATGGAATATATATAGTACTCAAATTTGTTTTGAAAGGAGTTGTAATGATTATCGTGATTGTAATTTATATAAAATGATCTATAAATTAATCATTAATTAAGTCTATTATTGTATTTCTATAGGATTATCCATTATACAATAGAAACAAAAATACATATATTAAATACATGATAACATTGAAATACATTTCCATGAAATCATTAATCATATAATAATTTATTCATCTAATTTAAATTCTATATTAAATTTTAAAATTAAAATGAATAGATGAATGAAAGAAACACATGTATGTTTGAGAACTCAATCGAATTACATACCTTACCAATTGATGAGATTCTAAACTTCTTTATTGCAATGTAAATTTTGATTCAATGTTGAATACCCTAAATATTCTCCTTAGATAGGAAAAATTAATATCAGACCTTTACTGATATAATACCTAATATACTTTAAGATCATTATTTAATTATGAAAAATTATCTAAGAAAGAACAATATAAATAATTCATTTATTTAAAGTAATAAAATAAAACTAAAATTTTAAAAAATAGATTGTACATAAGACATTGATTAAAATGTATATATTTGTATATATTTTTTTTATAAAATATTTTTCAAATATACATTTCCTATATAGGATATACAAAAAGAGATTGTATATATAAAAATCTTAAATTAAAAATAGATTGTACATGAGACATTGATTAAAATGTATATATTTTTCTATATTTTGTGTATAAAATATTTTTTAAATATACATTTCCTAAATAGGATATAAAAAAGAAATTGTATAAATAGATATCTTAACTTAAAAGCTATGACATTGGGTAGAGATATTTCATGAAAAATTACCTATTGTTTCCTAAATCTTTTAGGAACACTTTGAATGAATAATTTAGCTAATTCTTCCTAACCAAAATCTATAGCCTTTAGAAAAGAAATAACATTAGTATTCAGTTTATTTAGTTTTTTCCATTTAATTAAAGTCTAAATATTACAAATCATTATTTTCAAGTGAAAATTACTAATATTAAAAAATAAAAAAATCTTTTCATTTAGAAATAAAATAGTTTTTTCCATTTAACTAAAGCTAAAATATTGTTAAAAAACTCAATGAATTTGATTTTGATAATATTTTTAAATGAATTAATTGATTAATATTGATATTTAATATTAAATTAATAATATGAAAATAAATTCAAAAGTTTCTTATTTAAAAAGAAACTATTAAAAGACAAAAGTAATTTTGAAAAAAAATCAAATAAAAAATTTAACAGATCTTTTTGTGAAATGAGTGAGAAGCACAAGATTTATAAGTAGTCTAAAATTGATCTTCAAACAATTTTTTAATAATCAATTAAAAAAATAATTACAATAATTTTAATTAACCACAAATACTAATAAATTATTTAGATTAAAATTTTAAAAACATTAATTTAATATAATATATGCATTTAAAATCCATATTAACTGATGATTACTTTCAACCCATCGTCCAGTCCTTCAAACGATAAAAACAAATGAGAAGTGACGAAGGACGTGAACATTTGTGTAGCAAAATAAGGCGATGGGCAGGTAATGGAAAATTCACGGCAGGGAAAAAAAACAGCAGAGAGGAAGTGACGTTGGGAGAAGCCCATGGACGCAGCAACACGGGCAATGAAGGTTGGGAGCGTTTCAAAATAAATTTGAAAACACAAAACATAATAGAAATTAATTTTATTAAAAGAAAAATATTAAGTTCGAGAGCAGCATAAAATACAAAGTAAATGCTTTTAGAATGTATTACATTGATCACCGACGAAACGCACAGTTTTCCTAAAGTAGAAGACAGAAATAAAGATTTGAAGGTATGAAAATATGATTATTTATTCTCCGACTACTGAGAAATGGATTGTCAAGATTATGTTATGATCTTTCACTAGAAAAATGACAAAATGTCACTTTTAACTTCTCTTCTACAACAAAAGTAAACCTTCAACTAAAAAATTCTCTAGCTGTGCAATATTCGTGTCTATCTATAAGTATGCTTCTTATTTTTAAACCAATAACTCAAAGCAAAATCTCGAATGCCAACCACAGGGCATTAAACGTGAAAGCGATGAGACTAAACAAACTGGACAGATTTAACACTCAAAGGGTACATATAAGTATTGGAGTATGTAAAATATATGGAATCATATGGCTCCATAGGTCTTCCATCATTGATGAGGCAATCATCATCAGAAATGCGCTTGATATTGGAAGGGTCCACCCAATCTGATGATGCAAACGACCCACAATGCAGATGAATGTTTCGTGGCTTACATTTAGATAGGCATGTGTTGAATATTGTCACCGTGAATTCGGGAATCCCTGGACCATACTCTTGACCCTGTACAATGTATATGTCATCGTTACTACACATACCTGCATTTTTTGTTACACAAAAGCAGACACCCATTAATAAAATCAATTCTTTTAAATACAGAAAACTTTTAATTGTATTAAACTGCATTTTGAGTTTACTGTTTTACAGTGTATTCCTTGACAATCTGATATTCTTATTCGTCGGATAATTTAATCAACTGCTACTAAAAGGTCTATGAGGTTTCTATTTAACGCAGGCACAGATTAATAGTGAGAAAGAACATACATGAGTCACCCAGTTTGCGTGCACTGGCATCTCCTGTACATGCACAAGTTATTTGTAAGCAACAGAAACAATAAACTCAATGCCCTAAGAAAAGAAAAGAAAAACTGTAACCTCTTTAGTATTATTTCTATATTTTTACTTCCAATATGTCTTTTTAATCTCTAATTCCTGCTGAAGCTTGTCCAACAGAAAGATTTGTATACTTTTACACTGCTGCGATGACTTACCCAACCTAGCAACGAGAGACTAAAATATGTCTTTTTAATCTCTAATTCCTGCTGAAGCTTGTCCAACAGAAAGATTTGTATACTTTTACACTGCTGCTATGACTTACCCAACCTAGTCTAGGTTAAGATAGGTATTAAAACACAGCTTGAACATCATTAAACCCTATTGTGAAGGGTTAGCATATCTCTATTTATATACACCAAAGAGAAATCCCAAAGCCCTACGGATTGAAAATCTGTATTTCAAGTAAAAGCAGCATCTTGTAAATAGATGGTGTGCATATCTTTTACTTCTTGAACAGAACCAATCTAAGGAGGAGGAGACGAACTAACCTGAGGAGGAGGATATATAGAAAGTAAGGAGGAGAAGGCAAATACAGCTTCGTGAGAACTCCTTTCGAGCCATTGTTAGACGTTGCACCGAACAAGCTTTGTAGGCTGCGTAGCAGATCAACAAACACAAATAAACTGCTCAAGCTGTGTAAGACAAGAGCAACGAGCGCAAATAAATAGAGAGAAGGGCCACCGACTTAAGGCCTGTAGTTAATGAATGGCCACCCTAAACTAAAGATATCCGTTAAATGCTGATACATATTTACGCCGAAGGCGTATCATATTTCGAAAGGGACGACCTGATTTTCACTATCAACGGTCAACAAGTAGGAGACACGGCAATACAGTTATATTAATCCGGTCCATTGAATGTTTTTCGGCTTTTTTTAATCTTTCTATTTTTCAGCCACGGCGGCCTTTATTCCTGTGAGCGATAGTTCATTTTTTCTTCGCCTGACATTCCCTTTTTGTACGGAGGCGTTTCCTATGTGAAGAGATCAGGCTAACTTTGGTCATCGACGGATTACATTGACCTGGAGACGATGGAAATATTGACCGTCGTTCGATGCGAATAGCCTGTTTTCCTTCGTTACGTGGATTTCCTTTCGCTGCTTTTTAGTTGCTAAACACAGTACACTGTCTTTTCAGGAATGCAATTGATTAGATGGTGGACGCAATTGGTAATTCTGTATACCATTTAATAACCATGTCATTTAGATTATATTCGCTGGGATATTCATTCTTCTTATTCTAACAGGATTAGGCTATATTGGTAGTGGCCACATTCCAATAAGTTAAACTGATGAGTTCCGAATAAGTTAAACCGGTGGAAATGGAATCGGACTCTTTTTATGGTACACTATTAATTACCAAACACAGCTGTGACTAAGCTTGGAGTTAATGCAGCTACGGCGCAGCTTGTGTGATAAATACAATTGGCCATTGTCGTATAGTATTGAAAATGTGTAGATTCTCTCGTTAAAAGTAATCATAGTACCAGTAATGAGGTGCAATACTTACGCGGATAGGCTGATTAGATTACAAATTGTCCTTTTTTCATAAATGAGATAAATGACTACATACTGATTTTGTTTTGCCATTAAGTTCTCCACGCTGACATTAGATTGGAGGAGATCCTAGGGGTTAGGGTTTTGAATTAGGGTTAGGATTATGGTTAGGGTTAAGGTTGGGGTTATGGTTAGGGTTATGAGAAAAAGAATTAAGGTTAGGGTTAGGGTTGGAGTTAGTGTTAGTGTTATGAGAAATAAAGTTATGATAATGGTTAGGTTAAGGTTACAATTATGGTATTTTGTTAGCATTAGGGTTAGAATAGGGTTAAGATTAGGGTTTATGTTTTAAGATTTATGACAAGGATAGCTTTAGCTATGGGTATGGTTTAGGTTTAGCGTTGGGGTTAGAGTTATTCTTAGGCTTCCTGTTAAGATTGTGAGAAATAGGGTTAAGATTAGGGTTAGGTTAGAGATATGATTATGCTTTATGGCTCGAGTTAGGGAAAGTTTAGGGTTACCATTAGGGTTTATGGTTTAAGGTTTGGATTAATGTTATGAGAAAAAGGAATAGGATTAGTGTTAGGTTAGAGTTACAATTATGGTATTTGATTAGGGTTACCTGGTTAGTTCAGAGTTATAATTAGGGTTTATCATTTCAGGTTTAGGGTTAGTTTTAGAGTTGTGGTTATGATTGGGAATTAAAGTTGAGTTAGGTTGCAGTTTAGGGTTAAATTTAGGAATAGGGTTAGTATTAGGTTTATGTTCAATATTATGGTTAGGTTTAGGGGTAGGGGTAGAGTTACAATTATAGTTATGAGGAATAGTGTTAGGGTTAGGGTTAGGCATAGGATGAAGGTAAGTGTTAGGGTTAAGGACAAGGTTATGATTATGGTAATGATTAGGGTTACAAATTGGGTT
>VDFB02243180.1:0-25587 GCA_007258455.2 Sequoia sempervirens | reverse complement strand
CAAGAACCTAACTAAATGTTGAGGGTATTTGGCCTTTAGGGAAGAGTAAGGATCAAGGGTGAGAAAGTGGCAAGGCACCAAGATTGGCTTGGTACAATGAGAGAATATTGATAGTGGGGTTGGCCAGTAGGATTAGGGGAACCTATACTTGAGATAGGACCTAAAGGATAAGGTGAAAGAGTCACCTAGGAGTTCTTGAGAACAAGGACCTAGAGCATGGGATAGTGAGTGTCTCATCCAACCCTACCCTATCACCAGGTAAACCTTGTAACATCATCGATAAAGGAGACAAAAAATAAACATTCCCTAATTGATTCAACATCCATAGGATGAAACACATATGTATGAATTAATTCCAATTTAACTTTATATTTTGTACTACCAGAAGGAAATGATTTTTTGTTTTGTTTACCAAACACATAATGTTCACATAAATCAAAACTCTCATTAGAATATGATAAACCGTCTAATAATTTTTTATTCAAAATAGACTTTAAAGCAGTCTCACTTATGTGACCCAATCTACGGTACCACAATGTTGATACAAGTGTTTTCAGATTTTTCTATTACAAATGTAGAGTTTATAAAATTAGTGACTTCTAGCTTAAACAAGGTTCATTTTCTTTTCCCTCTTGCTATCACCAAATTCCCTCTTACCAATATATAACCATGCTCATCAAAAGTTACACATTCCCAAAACATTCAACTTCGAAACTAAAATCAAATTTCTAGCTACTCCAGGAACATGGAAAACACCAAGAATGGTTTTAATCTTCCCATCACTGAAACACAACTTAACCTTACCCCTTCTAACAATCAGGTATGATGAGTTATCACTGAGGTAGATTTCACCTAAACCATATTTCTCATATGTATTAAACCACTCCTTTTGAAGAGTCATATGAAATGAGCATATTGAATCAATTAACCAATTTTCATTAGTCATAACTTGAAGACAAGAAATCAAAGCTTTATCATCTAAGTTAAAGGAATTCTCTATGGAGGAATCAACTTTTTTATTTGGATTTCTGCATTCATTCTTCACATGTCCTCTTTTCCCACTCTTCCAACACCTCACTATGTTCTACTTTCCAAGAGTTTTAGATCTACCCTTAAAATTTTCCTTAGGCCCATTCTTATCTCCTTTGGACCCTCTTTCTTTAGGCCTTCTCCTTATATTGAGAGCATCACCTATACTATCCATAATTTCCTTCTTCATCATTTTTGTGACAAAAAATTTGGCACAAGAACATCCATCTTTGTATCTTTAATGTTAGTAGTGATATCAAGTATGAAATTATCCCAACATTTAGGCAAAGAACAAAGAAGCATAACACAATTATCTAAGTCTTCTTCAACTTTGACATCAATAGAGGCTAACTGAATCAAAACCATATTAAAATAATTTAAATGCTTGGCTATAGATTCACCTTCCTTCATCTTAAGAGAAAACAACTTTCACTTCAAGTAGAGTTTGTTACCCATAATTTTTGCATGATATATTTCACCTATCTGGTTCCACAAAGTGTATATAGTATTTTTTGGAATTACATTTAGGAGAATAAAATTAGAAAGACACAACCTGATAGTGCCTTGTTCCTTTTTATCAGCTTTCTCCCAATCTTCATCACTCACTTTCTCAAGTTTGACTCTATTTTGCACAACAACCCACTGATCTTTTTCTTCAAGGAGATCCTCCATTTTTAGCTTCCACAACAAAAAAAAAACTTCATTAAATTTTTTAGTAACCAAATGGTAAGAAGTTGTAGCAATGATTACAAAATTCTGAGAAAAACAACTCAACAAAACTCCCACTAAAGCTCAAAAAACCTTCATTCTACCACCTAGAACATAAAATTGGCCAAGCTCTGATAACAAATGTTAAAAAAATTGTAAAGGAATAGCTATAATGGAATATTTAATAGATTACTATAAACCAGATTATGTAGTGTAAACCATATGGAAATAAAAAGAATAGAAAATACAACACATAACATAGTCTTTATGTGGAGAAACCCTTTTTGGAAAAAACTCCACCAAAGAAGAGATGGATAGTTGTATTAACAACAATGGTGTTTCACAATGTGGAGACAATAAGGAAAAGTACAATTCTTTGGAAGAGGAAATGGTTAAAATTAAAAATAACTTGAAAACTGTTGTGGAACAAAACCATAAAATGGCTAGGCACAATGCCATTATTATCAACACTATGTCTGAAAATCTTGAAAAAACACAATACGCCTACTAGGTTGTTGGATTCTGTGCTTAAAAAGGAGCAAATTTTAGGATCACAGCATTTAAAAGGAATCGGGCCAACCTCAAAGGGAAAGAGCCTCCCACTACACAAATGGTTCAGATCTTAAAGAGGGGGGTTCAGGATATGAATGAGCTGGAAGTTGAGACTACTGATCTTTTAAAGACACAAATTTAACTACTGCTCACTTTTTGCCTAGTTTTTGGTTCTATGGAATTTTCTACCCTTTTTGTTGGTTGTGGTTGTTTACTATTGTCTTTTAACAAGCTTTATGTCTATGATGTCTTTACTGACTTTCTCTTTATTTTGTAAACTTTGTGGTTTTGGGTCCCTGTAAAACCCATTTTTTCCTCTTTCAAAAATAATTGTGTTTCACAATAGAATCACTCTAACTCCTCTTCATTCTGACAACATCTTTGTACCTATAAAACATCTCATAGTGTCTCTAACTCAACCCTTAAATATATAGACTCATGGGGGCTTTTCTCTTATAAGCATTCAACCCTCATTGTAATTATTCTCAAATATTATCTGGAGCTTTCATATCTTCTTGAAAGTCTCTTCTATAGCTTTTCTTGTTGAAGAATATTTCATATATTGTTTGTAGATCTTTTTCATGGAAGGTGTATTTGTTTGTTGTTTGATTCAGTGGCTTGTGGTTTTGTTCTTGTTACACAATTCTAGTAGGAAATACCATGGTAAAAAACCATTCAACCCCTTACATGCTAAACATGGTCTCTTACATGACATTACGTCATCTTACAAGTTGTCATAAGAATCCCTAGAAAATAGGAGATTCTCTTACATGCATCATAAACCATCAATAGCTTTGCAAAGATTCTCTTATCCATATCATAGATGATTCTAATGTCCAAAATAATATCCCACACTTTTAGCCCTTACACTTGTCATAAAATTAGTCATAGCATCCTTGAAAGTAGGCTTTGTGTGTTATGCCACTAGGTGGGCATCTTTGGACAGCTAATAAGTTATTTTTCAAGGAACTAACATGTGGAAAATGTACCAACATAGAATATCATGCCCCTTTTTATGGAGCACAAATATTAAATAACAAAAATGATATTTATCCATTGGAAAATGTAAAATAATAATAAATAAATTAGGAATTTCCAAGTTTAAGACACCTTGATTCCCAATAGATTTTAGTTGAAATTAACCTTGGGATATGTAATAAAGGGTCTTAGGGGCCTATTAATGATTATTTAAAGGACATGCATGCAAGGGTGCTAAAATAGGTCCAAGCAGAGTGTTAAATTGTACTATCTCCAACAAGAGAGTATAATTTTTGACACTACAGTAAGTAAAAAAATTGTGCTTATTCTAGATGATTATTTATTTTTGAATCTATGTTAGGAAGACATTATTCTTAGATGAAATGAGGTTATAAATTTTCAATAATTTTACTATAGTAATGGAAAAAGTATCCTTTTTTCTTACTTAATTTGGGAATAATTAATATTAAACTGAGCCTAATGTTTCCTTGATTTAGTGTTGTAATGTGTTTTACACATTCACATTAAGTTTAGGGCCCTTTTAAACTAAATGGACCTTTTATTATGTATCCCAGGGATTATTTCAATTGAAATCTTGACAAATTAAAGAAACACACCTAACATTCTCTCACACCAAAAATCTATGGTGGGACCCATATGCCACCTTGGGCATATGAGTCCCTCTAGGTGGGACCCATACACCTATTGGGGTTTATGAGTCCCATTTAGGACTTTTTTAGGATTTTGAGTGGGAAGCCAAGGTTTCAGATTCAAATTTTGTGAATGTTGGCATTTGAGATTTAATAAATGGCAAATTAGATGGAATTCCCATATAACTAAGGTTTCAAATCATTATTTCACTAAGAATCTTCAGGAAAGAGAGTTTAACTTAGATCTAGAGATTTCAAGAGATTTATTCAAGCATTCAAGAGTATTCAAGATAATTCAAGAGCTATTTATCAAGCATTTTGGAGCATCATATCATGGTATTCATGCATCGTGTCTGTTTGTGAGCTAACATGTTGATGTAGAATTTGTGATCCAAGGTCAAGAATTTAAATCCGTTTTAAGTTTCATGATCAAGATCTACATCCATTGAAGCCAAATCATACAAGTTGTAGATCTACATTCCAAGGATTATTTCACTAAGAATCTTCAAGAAAACAAGTTTCACTTAGACCTAGAGATTTCAAGAGATAATTTCAAGCATTCAAGAGTATTCAAGAGCATTCAAGAGTTGATTATCAAGCATTTTGGAGCATCAATTAAAGATTCAAGCATCATTTCATGGTGTTCATGTACCATGTGTGTTTTTGAGCTAACATATTGATGTAGCATTTGTGATCCAAGTTCAAGAATTCAAATCCATATTGATTTTCATGATCAATATCTACATAAATTTAAGCCAAATCATACAAGTTGTAGATAAACACTCCAAGGATTCAACACGGTTTGGTGATTTGTTACATTCATTTGTTCATTCATCATTCCCTCATGTTATTTCAATTCATTTCAAAGTTTAATTACTTAAATGGCATCTGATTGAGGAAAACCCCCATCCACTAACAAAACCAAAATAAAATCTCTCTCTTGTGATGTGTATTTTGTAGATTTAGGTGAACGAGACTCATTCACCCAACTTGTTGATTTAGTCCCTAATATAGCCTTTCAACAACATTCAACAATGTAATATATAGGTTTGGAAGACTCAAAAACATATTCAAAAAACCATAGAGTGCCCTGACCCATAAGCCCAACCTAGCATATTAGTCCCATTACAATTTTTTATCACTATTCAGCAAATCATGATCAACTATCAAAGAATCACAAATCCTTCCCTAGAAACCCTAGAGTGGGACTAAATCACCCAACCTAGCATATAAGTCTCAAAGCAATCTAAAATAGCAATTTCTAGGGTTTATATATCTTCTTTTGGCCTCTCCACCCATCCAGGTACTTTTCTGTTTCATTCTAATTATTAATTTGATTTCATGTTTCAAGTTTCTAGGGTTTGTGCATAACTTTTTGCATTTCTCCTTTGAAGCTTCATTTAATGGTGAACCCCATAAAATTTCAATAGGAAACCTCTAGCCCTTCCCTCCATTGAGTCAATTGGTTGAGGGATCTATGTTTCCCAACGATTAAAGTGTGAAATAGGTCCCTACGTTCCATCTCCCCAAAGTTGGAACCCTATTTCTATTTAATCATTTACTCTCTTTTTTTAATTTAATTAATTTTATGCTCTTTTAGTGTTTCTATATCTTTTAATTTGATGAACATATTTAGATAACCATACTACTATTTTTGAAATAAAATAAAATAATGTGTTCATCCAAATTATACTTAATTTTACGTTTTGAGTGAAGTTTCAAATTCATGTCACACTTTCAACTTATTAGTACAAGTGAATTTAATAATTTAGTTAATTTTGGTCAAGGATATGCTCTAGTTAGTTTAATTTTAGAGCAATTATATATGTTCCATAGCTATTTCAACTAAAATTTTCCATAATACATATGTAGCATCACTTTAGGGATAAATTTGATAAAGAAAATTCAAAGTCAATTAATTCAAAAAATAAAAAATATTATTTTATATGTTTATGAGGTAGCAGTGATACTCATAAGAGTTCTTCATTTGGAGTGAGCTATTTTCCTTCCTTTCTTTTTCATTTCCCCTCAATCCTCCATGTTGCCACCCACTTAGAAGGATCAATTTTGGGGAAGCTCTTGACGATGAATAGCACCCTTTCAGTGACCTCATCCTTATCCAAGAATGTCTTGCTTGACACCCATCACGTGGAATTTCTCCATGATCCCCATCAATGGGCCCTAAGTACCACTAAGCTAGTTAGGTTAACAGTCACCCTCATGTGTTTAAGAATGGCCTACTCCAAACTCTATCTAGTTTGTTACCCTTCACTCTATTTTATTTCTGCATCAGAAAAATGAAACTGAGACTAGTGATAATGTCCTCTCAACAAGTTTAACAGGCCTTTATATCACCCACTATTTCCTCCCTAAAATGTACTCGACACTAAGCTTTTGTTGATAGGTTTGATAATTTAATTAACTTTTAGTTTTAGCATCAAATAATACCAAAATGTTGCTATCTCAATTCCTTTAATCCTTGTCCACTCAAAGGCAAGAAATAGTTACCAAGATTAGTTTCAATTTGGAATTATGAAATTGCTACCACCACATAGTAAGGAGTTTCTATTTAATTTCTAAATTGTTATCAGGCCCAAGCCAAGCACAACCTATCCACATTTTACTTTATTATTAAAACTCTACATTAATAATCAATATCTTCATATTTAATTGTCGAGTTACTTTTTAATTGAATAATTTAATTTAATATAATAAATATCCAAGAACAACTTATATATAAATTTATGAAAACACATATTTAATAAATAGTTTAATTAATACCTTGAGTAACAAAACAACATTAATAAACAAATTTAAATCAAACAACCTAAACCAATAATTACCAAACATCATGAAAAGGGCGAGTCATGGAGGGGCACTACATCCTCCACCCTAAGATCGACTTACTCTAGGAATTCGCAAGGTTACAATAAAATGTATGCAAATATAAGCAACATAAAATAATCAAGAAAACCAAATGTGAAACAATTACTAGACCGGGTAAAAAGCAGAACTTGAAATGACATAGAATAATGTCAAAACTTATAGGGTATCGACCTGGATACTCATCCTCTTTGAGGATGATGACTAGGGTAGGGGACCAAATTCTATCTTGAATAAAAAAATTCCATTAGGTTTAAAGCACACTCAAACCTGTCACTTCAAGTGGAGTCATTGTATGGTACTTGCATCATGCAGAAAACAAAATAGTTGAACATATAAATATATATTCACACAATAGGCACACCGTGAAAGGAAATCGTAGTGTACAAGGGTACTCACGAATGAGTAATGTGACACTATCCCTTTCACCAAGACACATATGAAGACAACACTCAGTAATCAAACCATCTTGTAAATCATTCACTACATGATAGAATAATTAAATGTTGATCATAACAATGCATCTAATGTCATGTAATACCCCAAGATGATTTGCTACATCAAAATGACACACTTTCACAAAACACTACATATATGTACACACAAAACACACATTTTTCATCAAATATCCATCATTTACACGCCAAAAATTCCACTTTATTCACTATACAACACTAAATATAATAATAAATTTAGCAAAAGACCATGATTTTGCACCTCTACAGAAGCAAGAAATCATAAATTATCACTTCATAAGCACCGAATTTTAGATTTAATATACATCCTTCATATACATACACCATTCACAACATCGTAAATCACATCACAAGGATACACAAGGGTCCATAATGCATCCCTGATAGAAATAATGTTGATGCATTGTACACTACACCATGGGTCCTATCCTTTCTATCAGTTTTATGCAACATTGGACCAACACCATGAAAGGACAAGTCTTAGGTTGCTAAGCAAGGATGATAGAAGGGACAAAACCTAATCACAAGAGTACATGCAACAAGGACAACATAATGGGCTCATATGTATCCAGAATGCCCAGTGTATGAACCTAGGCTCTGATACCATGTGTAACACCTTGCCATGAAACCCTAGAGGACAACACACTACAACACTAAAAAAAATAGAACAATTTTTTTTTTAGTGCAACAAAAAGGATTGCATAATCTAAGTTATCATGTAATCAAATATAAGTCCACTAAGGTTCCATGACAATGCTACTAAAATCCCATTAACCAAACTTACAAGAATTATAAATCATATTATTAAACAAGGTTCACATAGCAATATGAATTTCATTTAATCCATCATATTTAAACGATATGCCAATAAGAATTAACCATAACATTTCATCAATAGATACCATTCAGAATAAATTTCATTAACTAACATAAGCAAGGTACATTATTAACTTTACTCATTACAAGAGACAGTTCAACAATGAATAACATTACATCATTACATCAAAGCTTCTCGAGTTCAATTGGGGAGATTATACATCATAGTTACAATACATAATAGAATTGACTACAATTTAGTACAAGTATAAGAAAATATTCCACTTGAACTAGAACAATTGCATTCACCACAAACACGAACCATAGCAAGGGAACCCAATGGAGTAAAAGGCACATTCCACCTGACCATGTGGAGCCCAAAGGTCCACCCCCCATGGAAGGAGATAATGTCTGGTCCCACAGCAAGAACAACAAGACAACCACAACCAATATAACAAGGCTATAAAGTGGACAACTGAAATTACAACAACAATAACATAAAAAATAGACAAACATTATTTCTAGAGGACATCACATACCAAAGGGAGAGAACAAGCAAGGGAATACTAGTCTGTAGAGGGAAGAATGCCATTGTATGGTCCTATCATGGGTTACCCTGGCAGTCTCTCAGTAGCCACCGACCCCCATCTATGGTTACTCTAGCAGTCTCTCACTATCTGCGGCCCCCTATACGGTGACACATGCAAAACCAAACATCCTTTCATGAGGACAAGTAATTTGGTCTTTCAAACTAGGCCTTCTCCACCCATCCTTAGCCTAAACAAGCACTACAGGTATGCATGAGGCATTCAATTATCTTGATTAATGTGTAAACTACCAAACCTCTAATTCATTTTAAGTTATCCTAAGTTAAGAAACTACCACATGGGTTACCCTAACACCACTTTGTGCACCAGCCACCATTTAGAGCCACTCCCCCTACTATCAGCTAGCAGACCCACTAAAATCAATAAGGTAAATCCATTGTGCACATAAAATGAAAACCACAAAGAATGTACACATATGGTGAGGAATGAGCCATCCAACACAAAGAATCAACCATAAAAATGAGTAAACAGTTCATGGCTAAACCTCCCCCAAATAACACATCAAGTATCACATTGAAAGTATAATACCAATCAACATAAGGATCTAATACAACAATCCAACCAATACATAATTTCCAAAGCCTCTGGAAGCCAATATACCAAGCACATTCCCCAATGGCACATATCCCTCAACAAATTTACACAGACAACATCCATTTTAAACAAAAACTAAATCCAATAGTCAAGACCAAATCAATTAACAATAATCATGAAGTCATTTGCAAACTCATGCAATGAAACATAACAATTTATCAATTTAAAATAAAAGAAACTCCAATGGGTAATATCAAGGTAAGCATGGTTCCATTAAGTAATACAAATTCTTAATAATCACTAGGTTTTCTCAATTGCTTCCAAGACATCATACCAATAAGAATTTTTCTAAGGATTATACTCTAGCATTATTTAGTACATACCATCAAGTAAATATTCAATGCCCTCTTTAAGTAACTATATTCCATTTTCAATAGCAATACCTATTATATATTTTTAGTAAGTAGTAGTCAAGAATGAGTGTATTAAATAAAAATATCTCAATCCCATTTCCTATATATATCAATCTATAACATAATTATCCATTAGAATAAATTGTATATCCTAAGGGTTGAAATGAATATAGAATAATATATACCAATTGATTCTTTGCTAAACATGAAGGTAGGAATAAATAATGGATCCACAATCTTAGTTCAAGGAAACAATAACATAACAACTATTTTACTTTTGATCCCTAAATATTCTAGATTTTATCTCCTAAACCAAAATTCAATGTAAATTTATTGTCATAATATTCTCGAGTTTGATTATGGTTAAATTTGAAATTGGGGTCTCACTTTAATTCAATGTAATTAGCAATCATCTTGTCCTTTGGTTAAATTATAAGGTGATATAACTAATGCCTGACTGAATCATTTAATTTAATATATATAATATTCGATTATTACAACATCTTTGTTTTCTTAATGAAATATATAAAATTTTAATATATTCATACTAACTGCTAATATATCTTGCTGCTTATCTACATATGCGATAATATATCTATAGAAATAGATAACCATGAAAATATACTGGACAAATTGTTATCTCTGAATTGTAGGAAAAAGTGGAAGCATAGGCAGGCACACAAGTTGTTTGTCAAAATTCCTCAAGATATGTAGTTCAAGGTTTCCATGATCCAAGGGTGTGAACAAAAAGATCGATATGAAAGTTTTAGAGGATATATAGAAATTAAAAAAATTATTGTCGAGTGAAAGGAAAAATCCTACAACCTTCCCAAAATCTTGTCTTCTCATGCTCAAATGAGAGGGTTACAACATACATGCACATTCATCCAAGTTGGAAGATGTGCCACAATGATACTATACCTATACCCATTCCAAATGAATTTAAACAATAGAGTATTGTGCATTTGTTCATATGTACTTGTAAGATTAACTCAATCTATGCAAAGACATAATTTTATTCTTTCTAAAACAATAGTCCAAGAAATTACAAGATTAAAAAATGCTTTGTAAGAACATCTTAAGCTGCAGACCTTAGTAACTATTTACCAACTCGAGCTTGCAAGGCTCATAAACAATAGTCATTTATACCTTAGGTTGGTTGATTTTCGGCTTGAAGGACTTTATAAAGGATATAAAATATTGGGGAAGCATTCATCAAAGATGAACATAGATTTAGATTTGGACTTGCATAAAATGTCAAAGACATGATAGAGATTAGAGAACTAATAACCAAGTGGGCAAGCCAGCTGAAGTCACGATCCAACAACCCTACTTTCATAAGGTTTAGCTAATACACTAAGAGTTGTTTACAAGATAATTCAAGTAAAAGTATTTTGTTTCTTTTTTAAAAATTGGCTATATTCATTTACAAGATATAAACTTTCCTAAGATTCTTGTGATGATGGTTGGTTATAGCCCACATTTGCTTAAGGTAGACTCTATCATGCAGATAACTAATAGGTTGATTTGATACACTACAATGCAATACATTAAGAGAGATATAATGGAGTAATAGATAAAACCAAAGACCGATACATGCATTCACTTAACATTAACGCTTAACCCTAGCTGACGACTACAAGAGAAGCTATAAAAAAGTTAGGGTAGTTGACATAGAAAGACGACTCATTCAAAGGTTCATTTGAGAATTGATTCCTTGACACAATCATAAATTTGGTAGAAAGAAGTGATTCTGAGGAAAATTCAGAAAATTAGATGTCTGTTGCATGGCATTCTACACAATATTGACCACCTAGAATTCAATAAAGATTCACCAAAGATCAATCAAATTTTCGGATAGCGGATAATAATAACAGATTGAAATTAGAGGATAAACAAACAACGAATAATTTTAGAAACAATACCATGTAGTGAGACTATCTATTCTTCCCATACCGACGACGACAATTACCATAAGGAAGTAGCAGTGATACTTGTAAGAGTTCTTCTCCATCTGGAGTGAGCTAGTTTCCTTTATTTTTTGTTGTCCCCCAATCCTCCATTCTACTACCCACTTAGAAGGATCAACTTTGGGGAAGCTTCTGATGACAGATAGCACCCTTTCAGTGACCTCATCCTTATCCAGGAATTTCTTGCTTGACACCCATCGCATGGCGTTGCTCCATGATCCCCATCTGCGGGCCCTAAGTGCCACCTAGCCAATCGAGTTAATAGTCACCCTCATGTGTTTAAGCATGGCCTTCTCTAAACTCTGTCTAGTTTGTTACCCTTCACTCTGTTTTACTTCTACATCAGAAAAATGAAACTGAGACTAATGATAATGTCCTCTCAACGAGTTTGACACACCTTTATATCATCCACTATTTCATCCCTAAAATGCACTCGACACTGAGTTTTTGCTGATAGGTTTAATAATTAAATTCACTTTTAGTTTTGGAATCAAATAATACAAAAACGGTGCTATCACAATTCCCTTAATCCTTGTCCACTCAAAGGCAAGAAACAATTTTCAAGATTAGTTACAATAGTTATCATCGATTTGGAATTATGCAATCGCTACCACCACATAATAAGGAGATTCTATTCAATTTATAAATAGTTACCAGGCCCAAGCCAAGCGCACCCTATCCACATTTTACTTTATTAATAAAACTCTACATTAATAATCAATATCTTCATATTTAATGATCGAGTTACTTTTTAACTTAATAATTTAATTTATAAATTAAATATCCAAGAACAACTTATATATCAATTTATCAAAATGCATATTTAATAAATAGTTTAATTAATATCTCGAAACCCAAATTTAGTTGTTGCTGGTGTTTTGTCTGGTTTTTTAGTTTTGTGGCCTTCGTTGGCCTTTTTGGTGTCTGTGGACTTTTATTGTTGTTTTTTTTATAGCCTTTCTAATTTTGGTCTCTTTAATGATCTTATCTTTAGTTTGTAAACTTTGTGGTTTTGGGTCCCTATAAAACCCCTTTTTTCCTCTTTAAAAAAAACAACATTAATAAACAAATTTAAATCAAACAACCCAAAGCAATAATTACCGAAAATCATGAAAAGGGAAAGTCATGGAGGAGCACTACAACCTCCCCCCCTAAGAATCGACTTACTCTAGGAAGTCACAAGGTTTGAATAAAACATACTTAAAGATAAGAAACATCAAGCAAACCAAATGTCAAACAATTACCAGACTAGGTAAAGAGTAGAACTTCAAATGACACGGACTAACGTCGAAAATCATAGGGTATCGACCTAGATACTCATCCTCTTCAAGGATGATGGCTAGGGTAGGGGACCGAATGCTATCTCTGATCAATATATTCCATTGGGTTTAAGGAATGATCAGACCTATCAATTTAGGTGGAGTCAATCTTTGGTACTTGCATCCTATACAAACAAAACGGTTGAACATATATATATTCACATAATCAGGCACACCATGAAAGGAAAATCACAACATAGCAAGGTATTCACCAATGTGTAATGTGACACTATCCCTTTTAGCAAGACACATATAAAGACAACACTTAGTAATCAAACCATCTTGTAAACCATCTGTTACATGATAGAATAATTACATGTTGATCATAACAATGCATCTAATGCCATGTAATACACCAAGTTGATTTGGTACATCAAAATGCCAAACTTTCACAAAGCACTGCATATATGTACACACAAAAGACACATTTCTTATCAAATATCCATCATTTACACACAAAACATTTCACTTTATTCATTATACAACACTAAATTTCATAATAAAGTCAGTAAAAAACCATGATTTTGCACCTCTACAAAAGTAAGAAAACATAAATTATCACTTCATAAGCACCAAATTCTAGATTTAATATACATTTTTCATATACATACACCATTCACAACACCAGAAATCACATCACAAGGCTCCACAAGGGTCCATAAAGCATCCCCAATAGAAAGAATTTTGGTGCATTGTGGACTACATTGTGGGTCGTATCATTTCTACCGGTTTTCTACACCATTGGACCAACACCAGGAAATGACAAGTCTTGGGTTGCTAAGCGAGGATGATACAAGGGAAAAAAACCTAATCACAAGAGTACATGCAACAAGGACATCATAATGGGCTCATATGTATCCAGAGTTCCCAGTGTATGAACCTAGCCTTTGATACCATGTGTAACGTCTCGCCATGAAACCCTAGAGGACAACACACTACAACACTAAATTTTATTTATTTTTTGAACTGCAACAACTAGGATTTCATAATTTAAGCTATCATGTAATCAACACTAAGTCCTCTAAGGTTCCATGACAATGCTACTAGAATCCCATTAATCAAACTTACAAGAATTATAAATCATATTATTAAACAAGGTTCACCTAACAATATGAATTTCATTTAATCCATCATATTTAAATGATCTGCCAATAAGAATTAACCATAACATGTCATTAATAGATACCATTGAAAATAAATTTCATTAACTAACATAAGAAAGGTACATCATTAACATTACTCATTACAAGAGACAGTTCAATAATGAATAGCATTACATCATTACATCAATGCTTCCTGAGTTCAATTGGGGAGATTATACATTAGAGTTACAATACATAATAAAATTGATTACAATTCAGTACAAGTACAAGAAAATATTCCACTCAAACTAGAATAAGTGTAGTCACCATGAACATGAACCACAACAAGGGAACCCAATGAAGTACAAGGCATATTCCATGCAACCATGTGGAACTGAAATGTCCACCCCCGGTGTAAGGAGATAACACATGGTCCCACAACAAGAACAACAAGATGACCACAACTGACATTACACCAACAATAACATCACAAAAGGAAACACATTGCTTCCAAAGGACATCACATACCAAAGGGAGAGAACAATCAAGGGAATACTAGTCTACAGAGGGAAGAGTGTCAACACCTGGTCTTATCATGGGTTACCTTGGCAATCTCTCACTAGCTACTAACCCCCATCTAAGGTTACCCTAGAAGTCTCTAACTAGCCACTGACCCCATTAGGTGACACATGCACAACCAATCTTCTTTTCCTAAGGAGAAGGAAGTTGGTCTTTCCAACTAGGCCTTTCCACCCATCCTTAACCTAAATGAGCACTACAGGCATGGGCAAGGTATTCACTCATCTTGATAAATATGTAAACTACCCAACCCCCTAATTCATTTTAAGTTATATTGAGTTAAGAAACTCCCACATGGGTTACCTAGCACCAATTTTTGCATCAGCCCCAATTGAGAGCCACTCCCCCTACTAGTAGCTAGGAGATCTAGTAAAAAAACAAAGAAAAGCCATCATGCACATAAAATGAAAACCACAAAGAACATATGCATATGATGAGGCATGAGCCATCCCACACAAAGAAACAACCATAAAAGTGAGTAAACAATGCATGGCTAACCCACCCCCCCAATAACACATCAAGTATCACATTGAAAGTATAATACCAATCAACACAAGGATCCAACACAACAATCCAACCAATACATAATTTCGAAAGCCTCTAGAAGCCAACATACTAAGAACATTCCCAAATGGCACAAATCCTTGAACAAATTTACATAGATGATATTCATTTTAAACAAACACTAAATCCAATAGTCAAGACCAAATCGATTAACCATAATCATGAAGTCATTTACAAACTCATGCAATGGAACATAACAATTTATCAATTTAAAATAAAGGAAACTCAAATGGGTAATATCAAGGTATGCATCATTCTATTAAGTAATAAAAATTCTTAATAAGCAGTAGGTTTTTTTAGTGTCTTCCAAGATATCATACCAATAATAATTTGTCTAAGGATTATATTCTAACATTATTTAGTACATACCATGTAGTAAATTTTATACGACATCTTTAAGTAACTATATTCCATTTTGAGTAGCAATATCTATTATATATTTTTAGTAAGTAGTAGTTAATAATGAGTCTATTAAAGGCATAAATATCCCAATCTCATTTCCTATATACATCACTCTATAACATAATTATCCATTAGAATAAATTGTCTATCCTAAAGCTAGCAACATATCTAGCATAATATATACTGGTTGATTGTTTGCTAAACATGAAGGTAGGAATAAATAATGGATACACAATCATAGTTCAAGGGAACAATAACATAACAACTATTTTACTTTTGATCCCTAAATATTCTAGATTTTATCTCGTAAACCAAGATTCAATGTAAATTTATTGTCAGAATATTCTCGAGTTCGATTATGGTTAAATCTTAAATTGGAATCTCAGTATAATAAAATTTAATTAGAAATCATCTTGTCCTTGATTAAATTCTAAAGTGATATACCTAATGACTTACTGAATCATTTAATTTAATAAATATAGTATTCAATTATTATAAGATCTTTGTTTTCTTAATTAAATATATTAAATTTTAACATATTCATACTAACTACTAGTTTATCTTGTTGCTTATCTACATATGTGATAATATATCTATATATATAGATAACCATGCAAATATACTAGATAAATTGTTATCTCTGAGTTGTATGCAAAAAATGGAAGCATAGGCAGGCACACAAACTATTTGTCAGAATTCCTCAAGATATGCGATTGAAGGTCACCCTGATCCAAGGGTATAAACAAAAAGATCGAGATGAAATTTTTAGAGGCTATCTAGAAATAAAAGAAATTATTGTCGGGTGAAAGGCAAAATCCTACAACCTTCCCAAAATCCTCTCTTCTTGTGCCCAAATGAGAGTACATTAGAACATACATTCACATTCATCCAAGTTGAAAGATGCGCCACAATGATACTATACCTATACCCATTCCAAACGAATTTAAATAATAGAGTATGGTGTATTTGTTCATATGGACTTGTAAGATTAACTCAATCTATACAAAGACAAAAGTTTATTCTTTCTAAAAAAATATTCCAAGAAATTACAAGATTAAAACAATGCTTTGTAAAAACATCTTAAGCTGCAGACCTCAATAACTATTTACCAACTCAAGCTTGCAAAGCTCATAAACAATAGTCATTTATACCCTAGGTTGGTTGATTTCCAGCTCGAAGGATTTTGCAGAGGATATAAGATATTAGGGAAGCATTCATTGAAGATAAGCATAGATTTACATGTTGACTTGCATAAAATGTGAAAGACACGATAGAGATTATAGAACTGATAACCAAGTGGGCAAGCCAACGGAAGTCACGGTGCATAAAACCTACTTTGATAAGGTTTAGCTAATACACCGAGAACTTTCTTAAATCAGAGGAAAGTGAAGATTAAAGCTATTGGCATGAATGCAAATTCTACGATGATAACCTATAAGAGTTGTTTACACGATAATTCAAGTAAAACTATTTTGTTTCTTTTTAAAAATCGGCTATATGCATTGAAAAGATATAAAATTTCCTAATATTTTTGCGATGATGGTTGGTAACAACTCACATTTTCTGACTCTAGCATGCAAATAATTAATATATTCATTTGATATGCTGTAATGCAATGCACTAAGAGAGATATAACCCTCATGTGTTTAAGCATGGCCTTCTCTAAACTCTATCTGGTTTGTTACCCTTCACTCTATTTTATTTCTGCATCAGAAAAGTGAAACTAAGACTAAGGATAATGTCCTCTCAACGAGTTTGACATGCCTTTATATCACCCACTATTTCCTCCCTAAAATGCACTCGACACTGAGTTTTTGCCGATAGGTTTAATAATTAAATTCACTTTCACTTTTGGCATTGAATAATACCAAAGTGGTGCTATCACAATTCCCTTAATCCTTATCCACTCAAAGGAAAGAAATAGTTGTCAAGATTAGTTGCAAATAGTTACCATCGATTTGGAATTATGCAATCGCTACCACCACATAGTAAGGATATTTTATTCAATTTCTAAATAGTTAACAGGCCCAAGCCAAGCGTAGCCTATCCACATTTTACTTTATTATCAAAACTCTACATTAATAATCAATATCTTCATATGTAATTGTCGGGGTACTTTAACTTAATAATTTAATTTAATAAACTAAATATCCAAGAACAACTTATATATCAATTTATCAAAATGCATGTTTAATAAATAGTTTAATTAATACCTCGATTAACAAAAACAACATTAATAAAAAAATTTAAATAAAACAACCCAAAGCAATAATTACAGAGCATCGTGAAAAGGAGGAGTCGTGGAGGGGCACTACATGTTGAGCATGATCATACTCCTTTCCACTTTGTGGAGGAAAATGAGGAGGGCTAGGAAAGATAGGGTTAGGAAATGGGAGGGGTATTGAAAGTGTCTGTTTTGGTTGTGGCTTGTTTCTAGTGTTATATGTATGGGCAATGGTATTATGAATTGGCTACTGCAAAGCATTATTCTTAGGTGGGTAAAGGATAAGTTTAGGTTTTTTTTTAGTTTGAGGTTTGTGTGAGGGTAGGTAAAGGATGAGTTGAGGTTGAATAATATTAACTTCCCTTACTGAAGGGGAGTCTAATGTTACTTCATCATCTTCATCTAAGGAAACTATATCACTATTTTCAATGTTATAATTTTCTTGTACAATGATATCCTCCCTAGGAGGAGAGTTTTTAGGAGAACTGCATACTAGATGTTCATGACATTCATAGGTTGGTTCTTCTAAAACTACTTCTTTGCGAGTAAGGGAGGTTAGAATATCTTCTTTATCAATAGTGGAGATATTAAGAGAAGGCTCAATTTGATTTTCCATGACATCATCCTTTTTCTCGAAGGTCTCATTCTCTTGTGCCATACTATCTACACTAGTAGGATAGCTTGTAAGATGTTCATTACATTCCATGGTTAGATTTTTGTAAAGTAGCTTCATCACAAGTAGGGGAGGCATCAAGAGAAGGAAAACTATGATTTTCATTCTTACCAAATAGATCTTTCCAAATGGTAGGAGCATTATGGAAGGGAGGGACAAGATTATCATGACTCTCAATAGGTGCATCTTCTAACACCAACCTATCATCTTCACAATGAGGAGGGATATCAGGAAAAGGACAAATTTGATTTCCATGACTATCTATGATATCATCCTCTTTCGCTAAAACATTCTCACAAGTAACAGATGAATGGAGACTAGGTAAGGTAATGTTTAGAAATGTTTCTATGATCTCATCTTCTTTTTTTCTAATATCTACCGATTGGGGATGAGGAGAGGGAATATCAAGACTCTCAATGCTTGTATCTTCTTTCACCAAGATACCTTCATCACTAATAGGAGAGGTATCGGGAGAAGAACAAGTATGATTGTTATGATTTTCTACACTTGCATATACTTGTATCATATCATCCTCACCAATAGGCAATGTAATATTAAGGATTGTGTCAATGGTTTGATCCACTTTCACTAAGATGTTCTCATAACTATGAAAGATAGTAGAAGGATGACTAACATGTTTCTTAATGACCTCATTGTTGTACTCTAAATTGAACTTATAAGAGGGGATGTTGTACTTATGCAATCCATTTTTAACCATATCAAAGTCACATCTCTTGAAAGAAAACATGCTATTATGGAAAAGTGCAATTCTATGACCTAAAGTGAAATGTTTAAATGCAATTTTCAGATTTGAAACAAGGTAATTTGTTGACTACATTATGTAATAACCTGAAAGATGAAATGTCATAAATGCAAATTTTGAATTGAGAAATGCATGAAATGGACAACTTTAAGCTAGATTTCATGAAATGCATGTAGTAGAAACTCAACCAGCTGAAATAGATAACCAATGGTAGCAAATAGAAGTGCAAAAACAATGTTCTAAATGTTGTAAAAGGAAGTTTTAGATGTGCACTGGGACTAATTCACAAAGAGGGGTGTATGAGTCTGAGTGAGGGATTTTTGTCAAATTTTAATAAATTTTAAGTGATTTTTTATGCTTTCTATGTTGTATGATCTACAACCTAAGTGTAAGTGCAATTTTCATATATTTTCAATTTTTTGAGATGCAAAAATGCAAGCTACATGCACTTTTACTAATGAAAAAGTAGAAACACTAGAATTCCAGTTACCTAATGCAAACCCTAATGAAAAGTTAATGCAAGATAGATCTAAGATGATGATGGAATCTAAATTAGAAAATAAAATGTTCTAAATACAGGTTCACCAAAATGTAAAATAGAATTTTGTCACCCAAAGGGTTTAGGACCTAGGGGAATCAAAATTTATATGCTCCACATTCAAGGATGACCCTAGAGATCTCAATCCAATGAAGAACGAAGGAAGAGATCTAAAAATATGATATCCTAGGGTATGTTTAGAGATTAATGAAGGGTTCACCACAAAGATAGGGATTGGAAAAATGTATGAAATGAAAGATATAATGATTAAATTCAATGATGCATAAAACTTCACTAAATGAACTATAAAATGCAAATAAATCAAAACAAAAAATTGGAAAAGTATAGAGAAGCAAATGGAAACCTGAGAGAACTTGAATGGAGGCCTATGTTGGTTGTTTTTACTGTAACCAGGTTGGTCTTCTCATCTACCTATGGAATTGAAAATTCCAATCAAGGGTAGCTCGAAGGACCTAGACCAACTAACAAGGATTTTAAAGACCTCCTATACTTCAAATGGGCTCTGCAAAACCCTAGAGGGCGATCCCTTAATGCGTTTATAACCTCTGCACCATTATCATAAACAACATTAACAATAATATATAATCTCAATTAATAGCTCAACATAAAAGGATAATACCGAATAGAATTGGATGTTCATCAATAATATCAACTATTTGTAGCATGAGATAACTACAACACATTTCACTGTATAAAATAATCATTGATTTGCAATTTTTAGCAAGTTCTAGGTAAAGACAAAGAAATACTAAACCATAAGAATTAGTACAACTCGTATCAGTGCCATATATCCATTGGGGGAGTTAAATTCATAAGAATTTAAGGGATTATGACAAATTTAACACATAACATATAAGATCCTTGAGAACATTGATTTACAATCTCATCAACATGTATTCTAACCCAATACTACTTATCAAATCCTCATATAGAACATATCGGCCTGCAATCCCCATTCAAGGATTTTAATTAATTCCTTGAATTAAAGCTAAAACAAGAATCATACACACCCCAATAGTGAGAAGAATGAGATAACCCTTCATCATCTTATTCAAAATTTAGATATGCATGTACAATGGAGAGACATGAGTTTGAATTAATCATTTCAATTCAAATGCCAGTGCCATCCTAAAACATCAAATCCTCATGAATTCAAAACCTACTTCAGAATGACTCACAACTTAAATTGCACTTTCCCTAAAAACCATCAAACTTTACAATTTTCTCTGCACTTCACCTAGACTCGACCAAAAAATACATCACTTACTAACCCGTAGTTTTGACCTTAAATCCTTCTTAAAAAATAGAAGGAGCAAACAAGCATCCAACCAAAAAGCACATGTGTCACCAACCAATTTGATTGCTTTGTGACATTCCAAAAATTTGTTACAACAACAATTTCCTCGAAGAATCCTTTTTTTCATCATGCTCACTGAGAATGGTTGATGCGACAAAAACAACTTCAAGAATTTTGTGCCAAGACTATCACCAAAAACAAAACTAGAATCTGTTGTAACTACAATAGATGATTTGTCAACCATTAACAATCTACTCATTTTCACTCCTCCTGCGTTAAATATACATTTACCCATTTTTGGTATTCCTCATCAATAGGACAATCAAAATTTATTACCTTATTCACCTTGACACTATAAGGTGTATATTTAACTGCCACGTGATTCGCTTCTCTTTCAAAAGACTCTAGGAATGAATTGATGCTAATGATTTTGTCCATACAACTCACCAATAAATAATAATCTGAGTCATCACAAATTAATCTAATTTTATCATTTATGACTTCATTTGCCTCATCCTTCCACTGTTGGAGTGACCTGATATTTCCCTACTCATCAATTATATCAGGTAACAATGTGTCGCTCCAATCATCAAAATTCTTCACCAAATCTCTAATCTTCCTACTCAAGTCATCTGGTAAGGTCTAAAAACCTTGCAATAACTTAACCAACACTTGAGTCGACCTTAATGATTTGGGAATATTATTTATATCAAACCTTGATGCTTTATACACTATATCTAGATCATTGGCCCTAGGGGTCCAATTTTCAATTAAAGGTACTACTGCTTCTTGATCCCTATCAATATTCTTTATGGCATCTAATAATAATGAATATAAAGAATACACATATGGCAACTTGTCATCAAATTTCTCATTTAAGTGCCTTAATACAACATTTACAACCTCCCTTTGTGTTAAAACTATCCTCTCCTTACTCTCCTTCAAGGATGCATGTAACTCTGTAATTTTATGCATCAGTTGCTTCTTTGAAGGATCAATAGAGTATTCCATTTCTTCATCAATTAGTTGTAAAGCAGGGTTGAGGGAAGGAGTTTGGCTAGGAGACCTTGGTGTAGAAACAATAGGAGAAGCATGAGGCACTAACCTTGATGTGGAAGGAAATGTTCTGATCCTTGGAGCACTTGATGTCTCCCTAATCTACTTGTTCTTTAACTTATCCACCTTAGTCTGTAGCTCAACATTCCTTTGTTGCATCTTACTATATTCCTGAATTATGACATTGTATTTTTCCATTAGGCTTTTCTTTTTAGCCTCCCCTCTTTTAGCAGTCTTTTGGGCCAACTTGGCCACATTTACAGTCAAATTAGTAGCCTCTGTGGTTGAGGTATCTGAAGCTCTCTTTATTATCAACCCTCCTCTTAAAATTAGGTTGATATCAGTAATATTTGGATTTCTCCCTTAAGTGGCCAAAGCCCAAATTGCTAAGGTCTCGTACTCTTCACTGAAGGAAGAATCTTGCAATGCTTCCTTGACGTCTTCTTCAGAATCTTGTAAGGGGTGCTTGGTCTTCATAATAGTGTTAGAAGCTACAACATCTACAATTCCCCACTAAGGAAAGGTCAAGACACCAGCTTGATTTATATGTTTTCTTCCCTCCTCAGGAGTGATTCTCTTGAACTCTTCCATTAGATCAACTTTCATTTCATCATCATTCTCCTGGTCTGACCTATCAGGTCTCAATTCTCTTCTCCTCTTGCATTTATTTTGATATTTTTCCAATTGCATTCTCCACACTAATTCCAAGAAAACTGGAGTTTTTACAAATGCATTATCATCTAGAAACTCCTTGCAAGCTTCCATTCTTGCATCTTGCACACATTTTCCTTTCATATCTAGATCAGAGAGAGAACCAATTAAACTGCCTTGGGAGGGGAAGGAATACCCATCTGCATGTCCTGGTCAGTGACAACAATCTCACCCACCAAATCCTCTTGTGATTGTTCAATTCTTTTCCTTTTAGGGCTTGGCTCTAATGGTGGTGGTGAAGGAATATTTTCGGTGATGCTTCCAAATCAATAATTTTAATTGCCCTAGGCGTTTTGCACTTTGGACTTTTTTTTGTAGGAAATTTCATTGTTTGTTTTCCTTTTCTATCCTCTTCTTCCTCATCACTACTATCATTTCTCTTCCTTCTGTAAATAGGCCAACTCTCTGTAGGTTGGTAAGCTGACCTCACTTTAATTGGCCTAGCATCTTGCTCTTGTATGCCCAAGTCCGACTCCAAGTTTACCTTCTTGGTCATCAAGGTGCCCATGATTTCTTTAAAGTTGTTCATCAAGAAGTCAATTTTCTTATGATATGGACCGAATTCCATCAATGGATCATACTTTGGATCAATTTTGTAAACAATAGCCAATAGCTTGTCATAGGCTACCCATTTCTCCTTGTTCAACTCTTACCCATTTAGGTAAAATGTAGGAGTTTAGGTGAACTCCTCAAAACCCCTTCGTAATCACCTCGCAAGATAAAACTTCCACAAGAGAGAAATGACAGAAAATATCATGCTATGATTAAGATGCAAGGATGTCAAATTGAATATGACATGACATGATTACAAATGTACAAGATGCCTGAATATATAGGCATGAGAGAAAACCTAAAATGCAAGAGATGTTGCCATGTGTCTTGATCTAACAACATGTCACAACATGTGAACCCTATCTAGATAATTATTAAATGTTGAGATAAGTTCTAGAAGGACAACTCATCTTCTAGAAGGAATCTATCCTACCAAACAAGGAAGGGAATATTATCTCCATTTATTAAAATGGTTGCAACCTAGGACTAAAATGATTTATGACCTAAGTTAATCCTATGCTAGTGTAATAATTAATTAATTACACTAACACCCCCATAAGTGCAACTTAGGAGGAAAAATGCAATGATTATGCAAGATGATGATGGGTCCCTGCTTACGAGGCCATGTTAGGGTACCAATATACATGAAGATGCAGAAAATATCCCACAACCGGAGAAAAAAGGGGAAAACCCAATGGGAACAAAACCCCTCTCCAAAAAGGAGATGAAAATGCAAAAAAGATGTGAGATAGGATGGGAAGGATGGAGGACTCCCAAATACCCCCCAAGGACACCATCCGTCACATGGATACAATATATTAGCCCCCCATAGGGAGGAGATAGATATGCTTCCCATTCCAGATAGGAATTGAAGGAAGGATGTATGCCGATGATGATGTCTTTGAACTCTACTCAAATGTCTCATTGCCTAAAGATGAAGATGCCACAATCAATGGTGACAAACCAGGATGATGCAGAAATTGATGTTGAACAATATCCAAAGACAAAGATATAAATGCCCAATTTTTCTGAAATGAAAAAATGGTCTGCTTATAAAAAAATTTGCCTCAGAGGACAACTGCAAAGGGATGATTTTTTGCTACAAATTGTACGGATAATATGATTGATTTTGCAAACCCTAAAAATACCTCTGAAGCTCCCGGGTTGATGTATCCGATTTTGATGAATGGGAAGGCGATCCTAGGGTTTCGAGGCCTTCTGAAGACAATGGCGAGCTCGGATTTGACTCAATCTGCTTCAGAAATCAGCTTGGTCCCTGGGTGGAAACAAGTAGCCTTCAATGGAAACCTTCAGCCTGCAAGAATCTCGCACACCAACTTTCTTAATCGAGGGTTGATGTTTCACTAGATAAGCTCTGATTATGAATGCATAGTCCTTGAAGCTGCAGTCTTCAATGGAGGACCGTAGAGCCAGGAAAGATGATCAACCACAAAGAAAGTGTTGCAACAATGGAATGCTGATTAAAGATTCTATTGATATAATATTGATATGATAGGTATGATGGAGACTTGATAGCCCCCCCTGAATGAAGTGTCCTCAAAACCACTGAAAGAAATATGAAGCAAATCCAATGGTAGATGCTGAAGAAACCTCAAGTCCTGAATGAAATGACAGGGAAGAAGTCTCGGATAAGAAATTTGAATAGAGTGATATCCCCTCAAGAATGTCCTCCAAACCTGTAGAAGTAGCCATGTCAGTGATACCTGAAACGAAGCCATCCTATGATTGCAAGTCTGAAAAACTGAATGTGTCCTGATGAATGATGATGATGATGGAAGCCTCAATCAATGAATCTGGACAAGGAATCATTGAAGGTGAAGGGATACCAACTATCTCTGATGAAGAAAAAGCGCTGAAAGGAACCTTGTCAACCTCTTCAGAAGGATCAAGGCAATCAAACTCCTGCACAATAATATCATCATGGGGAACTTGATCTGAAGCATGAATACCTTCACTCGGATGAGGAACTATACCAAACAGATGAGGCAATAAATGGTGGCAGATCCCATCTCGCCATTGTTGATAGTTACCCTCATGCAACATAGTCAAAGGAGTATATGCAAGCCCCATAATAAAATTTCTCCAAAAAACAAAGAGATATTGACCTTCAACAAGAAATAGAAGCTTCCAAATATGATATGCAACTAAAGTGATGCTACCTAGATCAA
>VDFB02243178.1:0-25504 GCA_007258455.2 Sequoia sempervirens | reverse complement strand
CTTGGAAGTGGACTATCAATATCCACGAGGTTTGATTTTGTGTTGGTGTAGATCTGTTAGTTGGCCTTGTCTCTAGTCACTTTTTTGCATTGGTGTGGTTGCTCTGAGATGAGAGGATGGATGGTGTTGAGTACCTGAATTTGTCGATTATAAGGACCTATAGCATGTGTATCATGATGTCATGAAGAGCTTGGTACACATTTTAGTGTAAGCTTTTGATAGTGATGGTGTTGTTTGCTGCTGCTTGGAATTGTTGTCAGATGGGCATGTTGCTATGGGGATCTAAAGGATTTTTAGTTTAGCAGATGTTTGGTCATGATGCTTGAGAGCTCGATTGTCATAGTTCAGTGGGAGCTTTAGCAGTGACTATGGATTCATCACTTGGTGGTGAATGCTCTTATTTAGTGTTGCAGATGTTACTTGGAGGAGCTCTTAGATATTATTGTTGCAGAAGGGTTCCTTTGAATTTGCATGGACATTATTGGAATATGTGCAACACCTCAGAACCATGGAGGATTCCTAGATTCTTTGGATGAGGTGTTGGTGGTGCTTGATAGGTGATAATTGTTTAGAGTTTTGGCATGATGCATTTATCTTGAAACCATGGTATGTTCACTTGGAGCATGGTATCTCCTAAGGGGGATGGTAAGATCATAAAGTCATTATAATTTCTTGGTTCAAATGTTTGGAGCTTTGATAGTGGTTTGGAGTTTCTCTGTGTTTTGGGTGCATTGGTCATATGCTTGAGAACTTCATGATACTGTAGTAATGTATATTGGAGTTCAACATGGGATGATCATTTGTAGGTGCTCATGGATACATGGAGAACAAGGTGAGGTTGGAATTTTCTTGAGATGAGAAAGGTGTTGTTGATGGTTACTCCTGATGAATATTTCAGCAGAAATTCTAAGGAGCCTACACCTTGGTTGGACGTGAGTTCAACAAAGACCAATGAGAAGATTGCTCTTGGATGAGTCATGGTGGCTTGTATATATTGGAGGAGCATTCTCATTCCCCACTCTTGGTCTACTTGGTAGTGAAGTCTATTTGAGAGTGGAAGATGGACAACATGCTTGTCTCCTTGTGAATTTGAGTTAATAAGAACAATTAGGAGATGCTTTATGGGTGTGTTTTCTTGAGATGGAAAATGAAGTAGTTTGATCTTCTTTGAGAGGCTTACATCTATATGTTGTGTTTTATCTCTTAAGGTTGAATGGGCTTGGATGTTGTTATAGATTTTATCTTGCGGTTGTGAAGGAGACCTTACTTGACACAGTTGGCATTTAGAGGTGTATGTAGGAGGATGCTACATGTTTATGATTTGCAATTTTTCTCTTTAGTCTGGTTCTTCTTCCTGTATGTTCAAACTCATATGACTTTAGATGTGAAATTTCTATGTGGAGCCATGAAAATCACTAGTTTGTGGTCATGTGGTGTCACTTGGGTGATGACATGGAGGTTCTTGTGTCTCTTTCTTTTGTCAGATATGGAGAGCATGGGAGAGCTATGGAAGACTGTTGAGAGAGATGTTTCTTGTAACAATTGGTTGTAGGTTTTGCAGATCTTTATGGATGTTTCCTTGGTACTACATGGTTACACTTTCTATTTCTTGTCATTGGTAGATTTGCTATGCCTTTGATCTTTCATATTTGGCATTACCCATGCAGTGGGAGTTTTTTGTTGTGCTTTTTCTTCTTCAACTATTTAGAACATGGAGCTTTCTTTTGCAGTTGATGCATTGGCTATGAAGGTGGAATGATTTTGTTGATGTGGATACCTTGGAGGTATGTGTGATTGGATGTATTATCATTTGTTGTGTGTGCTATTTTTAGTTGTGCAGGTTGATCAATTGGATGGGAGTAGTCAGTTATCTAGTTGTTTTTCTAGATGATGTTCTATCTTGTTTCTTGAGGGCTTTGAAGTTGATGTTGTGTTTCTTTTGTATAGCTTGTGAGCACAGTGGAGTGGTGGTAGCGTTGAATCCCTTATCGTCTATAGGATCTGATGCTTGCGTTCTTGAGACTAGTGCATATACACCTTAGCTTGTTCCTTTTCCTGAGGTGGATGGTTGGAACTGTTGCCTGAGTTTGTGGACATCTTGGATGTCATTGTAGGTGTCTTGGTTGGAGCACGAAAGCATTGTTTAATATTCTTAAGTTTTCTTTAGAAGAAGCTAGTAAGTTCTTCATCAAGTGGGAGAATTTTGAGAAATGTGACTCAAATTTACTAGCTTGATCAACTTCCTAGAGCATTTTTGTTTTCCTCCTTCATCAGCCTGAGTTAAGTCACTGGTTTTCAAGTTTTTCTAACTAAAGTTGCGAGGTTCTAAAGTTTAATAACCTCTTGACTTAGCGACTTCGTGGTTTTCTTCGTTGTCGGAGTGTCACGTGTTTTGCAAACTTTGTAACCTTTGACTTAAAGTTCTAAATTTTGGGTTTCTCCCAACTTGGTGATCCCTTTGGTGTCAGTGACACATGATGGGATCGATAGGACTTTGAAAGATGTCTCCTCGACATTCCAGTTGAAGACTTGTTCATTCCTATCGATGAGACTTTAGGAGGTCGTCGTGAGTTGGTGAAAAGTATCTTGGACATGCAGGTAGAAGTTAGGGACTTGCTATCGGTGTGACTTCAAGATGTCATTGAGACTTTGGTGAAAGTATCTTCGATGGGGCTACATGGTGTTAGGTGGATAACCCTAAGTTTGAGGATGGAAATTTGTTCAACTGCTTATTTGATGGTCAGGTTTGAATGCTAGATGATGGCATGTGGATCGAGGTGGAAATCCTAATGGGGTGTGGGAGTTGAACAGCCAGAGAGAGAGAGAAAGATACTCTTAGAGCGACGGTTACTTGGTGTGTGGAGGCTGATAGGCTAAATTTCATTGCTAATTTGTAGATCTAGCCAAGGGCCAGGAATGAGTCAGTGTAGGCCGAGAGGCTGGGTGCAGGCCGAGAAACTAAGAGGCATAGAAGCTAAAGGGCTTGGCTGGCTAAGAGGTTGGCTGGGAGAGTGTTGTCAGATTGCCCGAGAGAGAGAAAATCAATCTCGATGCTAAGAGATGAATCTTGCAGAAGATGAATGTTGAGTGGTTATGTGACAGAGAGGCTGAGAGGCCCATGGTCGAGCCGTGAGGTTGTGTAGCCAAAAGAGATGTCTCTCAATGTGTGAGACCGAAGCAAGGTTATGCTGTCAGATTTTCTCCAAAATGAAACAAGATGTAAACTCTTTAAAAGTCGTGATCCTGATATTGTATTTGTAACTGTATTTTTTTGTTGAATAATCCAATGGAAATTTGAGCTTTTAGAGTGTGGGGTTTTTTACCCAAAAGGGTTTTCCCCACATATATCTATGTGTTCATGTCTTTCATTTCATCTTTCATGGTTTTTGGTTCTGCATGATTGAATCTGTTAATGGTGTTGTTGAAATTGATTAGCATTAACTTTTCTGTAAGGGTCAATGTGGGAAATGAACTATGTCTAATTCCGTTTTATGGCATAGTAGTCATGTCTTTGAGGCAATCTAATGTTATATGTTTTTTGAAGGCACTCCTAATCTTGGATGTTTCTTTCTAAGATGACCACACATATTTCCCAACAAAAAGAAAGATCTAGTTGGGTTTCCCCCAAGCTAGATGCCATAGAATTCATTTGAGAAAAAAGCTTCCAAAGGGGGTCCCTTGGGAACCCTTAAAAACAAAAAGGGGTCCACTCAAGGGATGCTTCAATTGAAAGATATAGAGAAGAGAGGGGTCCTTTAAGTAGGACATACATCTCCAAAACAAGTTATCATTTCCCCCAACATATAGGGGAGGAGAACCATGCAAGATACTTAGAACATATACGATAGAGGTAGACCTCGATATCACTTGTCATTTGAAGAAGAGGCAGGTGCATCAATAAATAAATGACTGATGGCACATGAATCTTGAAGTTGTATTTTATCCTTCAAGGCCTTACATTCACTAGTGGAATAGTTAGGCACTCAATGGTATGCACAAAAAGAATGTTTTTCTTTATTGTGCTTATGAAATTTCTTACATGTACAAGGAAGAGTAATTAAGCGGGCTTTTAGAAGCTACAATAAAATACGATCTTGCTCAAATAAAGAATCAGTAGGAAGCAACCCTTTCTCTTGTGAAGAAGAGTTTGATTTCCCAAAAGAGGGAGGCACAAAGATAGAAGACAAGGGTGGATGAATCTTTTCAATAGAAAGAGGTTGAGAAGAATTCATGTCACTCAACCATGGCTTTCATTTAGATTGTTCATTCGAGCAACCAAGCCCCAAATTATGCTTACAGGGTGCGAATTCTATAGGGACCTGAATGCCTTGTTTGTTATGCTTACAACCTTTACGCCCATAGCCATATTTAGATACAAGCTTAAAGTTGGGGCCATAACGTGTTTGCAAATATTGAGGAGGATCTTCATAGAGAGCATTATTCCAGCAAAGGGGATCACACTCTTGTATGGGATTTCCATCATCCTTCTTGATAGGACTACCAACATTATCCTCTTTAGTAGAAGCATAATCATCTTCCTCAGAAGGAGGATCAACACTAAGAACATTACAATTTATGTTCACATTATCCCACAATACAAAAGAATGAACATCTTTGATAGCAGGTGTGGATGGTGTTATTGGAAGGTCTAAGTGGATCGGCACGACTTTATTTTCTCCACTAAAGGATTCCATAAAGTCTAGAGAACCCCAATCATCACCAAGACATGCATTTTCTTGAGAAGAGGTAGAAGGAGAAAACTTAATATTTCTTGCTTCAAAAGGATCTTCTTCAGGGACAACTATCTCAAGAGTACCCTTTGTAGTTGGTATTGTTGGAGTAAGCATCGACACATTGGAAGACACTAAAGGGATAAGAGTAGGTACAATTGAAACTTGGCCAGTAGTTGTCATTTCACGTAAGTCCATAGCCTCAAGGTCAGCCCTGACTGTGACTACTTTATTATTACAAATGTTGATAGATTTATGCAAGGTAGATGAGGCTACACCCATAGCCTGAATCCACGGTCTACCAAGGAGAAGATTATACGATAGATTTTTCAACATAACATATACCAGGGTGGGTACAGTAATAGTTTCCAACCTTAAAGGAAAGACTATCATGCCTAGGGATTATCGACTGACATTATCGAACCCATGAATGCCAATAGAACAAGCATTAAGAGAAGATGAATCAATATTAATCTTAGGAAATAGATCAATGCTACATACATTGAGCATTGAACCAACATCAATGAGGGGATGTCTAATATCGATATTATTAATGTTAACTATAATCATCAGAGGGTTCTCTTGCTTCTATACTTCTAGGGGTGGAAGTTCCTCCAGATAGAACGTAATATTTGATGAATCCACATGAATATGAGTTATCAACGCATTAGCATCTTTCGGACTAGAAGAAGAAGGCAAGAGGATATTTTACAAGGCTTCCTAAAGCATACCTTGATAAACCAGAGTAAACTGAAGCAAGTCCCACTGTGAGATCTTAGCTAGAGTAACTTGAAGTTTCTCAACAAGATCGTAATCACTAGGTGCTTTAGTTATAGGGTTAGGAGCTTGAATAAGGCTTGGTTATTTATTCATTCTATTTTTATAAGTATGGACTACCACTCTATAAGAGGGAGCCTTAGAAAGATCAAGAGAGCCACTATCAAAGGGAACACCATTAATAGAACAAACCATTTTAGGAGAAGGACTAGATGGAGTTAGGTAAATAACAAGTCTCTTAGACCTTTGAGGGGCAGCAAAGAAATAGATTATATTTACAGACTCATCACAACTAGTGGAATAATCATTTGAAGAAACATTCTCAACATCGATCCAAGGAGGATTAGATGTGGAAGGAGGTTCATCATTCGCTAATGCATCATCTCTAGAAGAGAGTGCATTGGAATGAAGAGAAGGTAGAATAATGCTAAGAAAGGTATCAATGATTTCATCTTTTTCCAACAAAATATCCTTTGAAGCAAGAGAAATTTCATGAGAAGGATCAAAGATGCCAAGTGACATTGGCAAAGACAAGTCACCATCACATGCATGAAATGGAACATCATTAACACTTTGAATAAAATCAGAAACTGAACTAATGAAAGAGGACATTAAATTTATTTTTGGGTGATAGAACTAAGAAAAACCAAAATTCTAGATTTTTGAATTTTTTTAGTATTTTCTAGGTTTTAGTAATTTGCATTTTCGGAGGTCTTCAGATCAAAATTTGGGGTTGAAACTTCCATCGGTCCGTAAAATTTGGCTACTAAAGGCATAGTATTTTAGGGGCTGAATTAGTCCTCTTGGAGACCTTTCTAGCAGTGCAAACGGTTCTAAATTTTGAGCACCGAGTCAAAAGTTATGACCCCACCAAGTAGGGGTAAATAAATTCCTAGTTTTGTGGTTCACGTCAGGTTCACCAAAATGTAGAGAAGGGGGATTCGGTACTCGTGAGTTCTCTTCATTTAGAGAGCCTCACAAGGTGAACTACCCTAAACTACCTTAAGGAACAGCGTGAGAGTTCTAGAATCAGAAAGAGTAGGTCACAGAGATTCTCTAAACAAACTGACAAGCTTTCGACCAAAGGACAATAGTGCAAGATACGAATGGTAGCACGGTGCACTAGTGTCCAAAAGGTACATTGGTGTCTTGTACGGACCAAAGAGCAAGTTTATCACAGAAAAAAATTTAGTGACTACTAACAGTCAAATTGCTAAGAACTTCCAAAATGCGGGAAAGTGACAGAATATAATAGAAGTGAAATAAGATAAAGTAAATGATAGAACTAAAGAGGGTACATAAAGAAACTTATGATAGCAACCCAAGTAATGAAACCTCCAATATGTGAATATCTTCAATACATGCATGCGTAATATCTGGAGAAAGTGTTGGTGTTGTATAGGGGTTTGCCTTAGTCAAACCCTCATTTTGGTGTTCCCACCTCCACGAACAACCAGATAGATAGAGAGAAATGAACCCAAATGGAAAAAGTGTGTGGTGAAAGAAAAACCCTCTTCAGGAGTAGAACCCGCACCACCAAGTATGAGTGATAAAAGTAATCCCCGCTTGAGGAGGAAAACTCGTATCATGAAGTAAGAATGCAATTGATAGGAGATATGGAATTCTAGGAAGCTCATAAGCATGAGATAAGGGAGATGAAGTTGTAAGGCTTAAGGAAGCCAAAGAGGGAGACAAAGAGAGCTGCAAGCTCCAAGAGAGCTACAAAGGGTGTTGTGAGAGCTTAATAACTTGAGGTTGTTGTAGCAAGTTGTATGGAGTGGTGCAACCAAGATAACAAGAGAAAGTGTCAGAATCAAGGTTGGAAAGAAGCTAGAGATCAAATGAGTAAAAATGATGTCATTTAAAGAGGGAAAAGAAGCTTCTCAGGTTGTTACAAGGCATCCCAATCTGTTACCATTGACAAAAGTAGATGAAAAGTGGAAAAAATGCACAGAAGTGGTCATTTGAACGTTGAAACATCACAGGACGCTAGCACAATGTGCAAACGTCTGTGTGGCATGCTAATGCCTAGACACATCATGCTACAAAACAACACGAACGAGAAAAACATAAGGTTTAACACACAATTGGTGCATGAAGGGTAGCTACTAAAAAGTGAGCCTTTGAGCATCTTGAGAGAAAAAAGGGCTAATGTAGGGGCTAAAATGAGCCTACACAAATGCTAGGGGAGTGGACACTAAAGTGGATATAAGAATGTATGTGAAATTGCAAGGGATGCAATTTTACAACATTACAGGAATAAAATATAGTTAATAACCCCTTCGTTATATAGGCAAGGTGTGAGATAGGATTAGATAAGATTGTGACATGTGTCTTAATCCTATGTTATGAGACAACTAACTTAACAAAAAGTCAAAAATATAAGATAGGATAAGATCTTATCTAGAAAACTTAGATAGAATAAGTCCCCTTGCTAGGAATTAGCTAGGTACAAGATATTTATTCACACCTACACCCCGCTTAAGCAAAACTTAGGGAGTATATTATTATGCAAAGATGTAAAAAAAAAAATGATTATTATGGGTTTCATCTACTAAGCCATGTTAGGTATCCATTTACAATGCAATCTCTCAAAAATGGAGAAAAGGGGAAAACTAAGTGGGACAAAAATCCTCTCCAAAAGAGAGAAAAGATACAAACATGGATGATGTATGGAGGAATCAATGATATCCCCTAAGGACTACATCCATCATGAATATATATTCAATGACCCCCCATAAGAGGGAAAAAGAGAGAAGATATTCCCCCCATAATGAAGAAGATCCAATGTTGATAAAAAATTGCTAAAAACAAAATATGATATGAAATGCCTACAAGTAACACATTTTCCCTTAGGAAGAAACAAGTTCATAGGTAGATGAATAAGCCACTCCATGTCCAAATAAAAGGAGGAAGGATGAATTATCAACATATATTTCTTTGAAAAATAATTAGGAGTCTCCAAGATTGAAGAAGTCACAACATAGTCATGGTCAAACTCAACCAAGAAACATGACAAATCAAGGAAATGAGGAAACTCATGACTCTCAATCTCTAAAGAAAAAGAAGATGAGATAACTGTTGTGCTAAAATTATCATTGAAGAGGAGAGAAAATCCATCAAGTGCATCCTTCAAATCTGTAGTATGAGACTCCACAAACAAGTTAGAAATCCCTGTCAAATATTCATCCCACAAAGCAAGATCTAAAAAACTATGATCATCTTGCTAAATAGAAGCATTGATAGTTGATGAGGCAAGAGATGAAGGGGTAATAAGCTTAAGACTTGTCTCTAGAATACCAAGGTTTAGATGACCAAAATTCTCCTCACAAACATAATACATAGTTGATGAATGAGTGTGAATAGTAGTCAAAGGAACATTATCATCAACAAAGTCAAAATGAGAAAAAGAATACAAATGAGATGAATGATCAACCATCCCGATAGAAATGATATCTATAGTCTTCAAGTCCCTTATGTATGATGAGCACATTATTATACTAAGAGATGGGGGGTGAATCAGTATAATATAAACTTTTACTTTTTCAAACTTAATTAATTATAACAATAACAACTATGCAAGATCTAACAATTAAGAACACAATAAGAACACCAAATTTGCATGGAAAACCTTAAGGGAGAAAACCACAACAAAATATTTCTTATATTAAACTTCTCTTTACAAATTTGTAGGCACCAACCCATAGGGATACTAATTCCCACAATTCATAGGCACCAACCTACTCAAGGCACCAACTCCCACTGCTAATCACCAAATTAGTGAAGGATACCAATCTCTCCTTTAGGAAGAACCAACTTCCAAATGAACAAAGTATTTCACTTCTTGAGTATTTATTCTTCAATGGATGATCATTTAATTATCTTTTATATATTTCTCACATAAATCTCATACTCTTTTCTTTACACTTCTATTTACTTCTTCTTGATGATATATATATATATATTGTCTACTTCAATCTTCCTCAAAAAAATAATTCTAAATCTGCTTATTCATTCTCTACAAATTTTCTCACAAAGTATTCCACAATCCATTCTTTAAATCTTCCATAATCTATGTTAGAATTTTGTGTTGTCATTGATGTCAACAGACCTTTGATATATATATATATATATATATATTGTCTACTTCAATCTTCCTCACAATGTTTTTTCTAAATCTGCTTATTCATTCTCTACAAATTTGCTCACAAATTATTCCACAATCAATTCTTTAAATCTTCCATAATCTATGTTGAAATTTTGTGTTGTCATTGACATCAAAAGACCTTTGTTGTTGCATTGATGTCAACCTATGGAGATGCTTTGATTAGTAGCATTATGTTGTCATTAGTAGTATCACTGATGTAAACTTCTAGTGTTCCTTTGATAAGCATGTGTTGGTGATGTTCAACCTTTGGTGTGGTTGAGTTGCTGAGAAGCCAGATAATGAGAATGTGTTTATGGTGCTTGGTTTCCAAGTGCTTTTGAGAAAATTTGAGTAAAAGAGGAAACAATGTGGTGAAGAGTGTTCAATATGATGGAAAGGTGTTCAGTTTTTTGCTCCAGATTTCTTCATGGCTAAAGACCTTCTTGTGTGGTTCAAATATGTTTCTTAGAGGTGTTTAGAGGTGTTATATCCAAAGTTTCTTGTTTTGGATCATTGTGTAAAGTTATGTTCACCAATGTGTGAACTGTGTTGTAATGTTGTCTAGAAGAAATGGTTTTGCTCCATATTTCTTCGTAGTTTGGTTTCTAGTCTTGTAGATTTGGGAGTATGCTTACAGTTCTCATATCTATCTGCATACTAAGTTTTTTGTGTTTTGGTACTCCACACAATTGGATTTAGGTGTTGCAGTGTGTTGAAGGTTAGTTGGTTGTGAAGAATGAATATGTTCTTCTAGTGTGTAGTGTTGTGAAGGAGTTGTTGGATCTTCGGGAATTGATAGAATATTCTAGATTGTGTAAATGTCGTGTGTGGTCCATGAGTCATCTTTGGATCAAAGGAAGCATGTATTCAATTGTTTAATGGTGTTAACACAGGTTCGACCAACCTTGGGTGTTTACACTAATTGTGGATATACTTTGGTGCTTGTGGAATTGTGGAATGGCATGTATGAATGGATTTGGGTCCGAGTTAAGGTGTGTTGTGGTCTACCTTCATTCCTCTCCACTGTGAGAATGTTTGGGTTCTAGCCTAATTTGAATTTGCGTGTTTGAGGTGCATAACCAACCTTTTGAATTGTTTTCAAGGTAGAAGATGGTATATATGACTGTTGATTTTATGGTCAGATGTATGTGATGAAGTGTGTATGATGTGAATTGTGTTGTGAAGTGTGAAAGTGTGAAGTACAATATAAGCCTTAATGACTAAGACTACTAGAATCAGTGAGTGAAAGGTGTCTACATTCTATAGAGAGAGTGTGAATATTGTGATAAAGAAGTGGTAAAACTTTTATGTTTCATTGAGATGGATTTCTCATTGTAATAGTATTCTTTCTTCTCCATTTTATTCTGGCAATGAGTCCTTTCTTTTGGGCAATGATCCCTCTAATAGTGAGCCTATTGTATTTGGTGTTGCAATCACTTTAGTTTGTGAGCTAATCCTCACTTTGGTTTTTCCCTTCTTGGATTTTCTATGTAAATCTAGTGTTCTCATGTGTTTGGGTGTGTTTGTGTTATTGTTTCTCATGTTTATGTTTTGTTAATGCATGATAAGGGTTTAATGGCTGTCAAGAATTTAAGGACTAATGTAGATATGAATGTTAATGAGGGTTTGATGTTTTAATGTATAATTGATTTAGCCCCCCTCTCAGTTGTCTTTTGCATTCAAAAATTGGTATCAAAGAAAGGTTCCTTGCAAGAAATATTAACTGCTTGAGGTAGATTTAGGATGATGCACAAGGAGGATCCTTTGTTTGATGGATTTTACTATGCATTCTTGAAAACCAAGATTAAAGGTTTCCTTATCTCTCTAAGGTTTGGAGTTTAGAAGTCTATTGAAACTAGACAAGCCTATGCACTAAAAATATAAAGTGGTAAAATATGGGGGGATTCAATACTAAATTAGGGGGTATTGTGTGTGCACTTCCTACTTTCCTTTTGGTTCTTCATTTGTATAATATTTTATTTTCTAAAACATGAATTCAAATCAAGTTTTCACATCATTAACATGCTTTAACTATCATGACTAGAAACTGAAAGTTCAACATGTGTTAAAAATAAAGGGTTGTATAGGGTAACAATGGGAAGTACCAAATAAGAACGTACTATTGAGGAAGCAAAATAAAAATGGTTTAACAAGTGTGGTCAAGCCTTTATTTTTTGTGTTTGAACATGTATCATGATCTTCTCTTTCATGTATAATCATTAAATATGCCTAATGAAGTTTGGCTTGCATTACAAAAATCCTTTTGGAAGGTAGATGAAATGAAAGGTCATGAGTTAGAGAATGAGATAATAAGTTTGAGCCTTAGTTTTTTGAGACCCTACAAGAAATCTTCACTAAGTTTAAATCAATTTTAATTTTCAACTAAAAGAATGTGGAATAGAGAAAAAAGGGGATCAATTAGTTCTTTTTATACTCTCCAAATTAGGTCCTCACTATTCTATGTTTGTATCTACCTTCTATTCCACCAAAAGGGCCATGTGGATAGTGTGGAAGATTCCTTCTTTAGATAACTTCATTTCTGACTTAACTAGGGAACAAGATAAGCTAATACGAATGAACACATTAAAATCATCCAAACCACAAGCACTCATTGTTGGGAATGAAAAAAAAACTTCAAACAAAAAGGGTAATAAATAAAATACTTAAAAGTACTTGATGAGACTAAGAAATAAAGGAAAAATAATCCTCCAAAACCAACATTGAAACTTCTTCCAATAAAGGGAAACCTAAGGAAGAAAAAATTAAGTGTTCATGTTGCAATAAAATTGAGCATGCTAAGTATAAATGTATGAAAAAAATAGATTGACCACCTCTCACATTTTCTTGAGAAGAACAACATAGGGGTCCTTGAGTCAATCAAACTATCTTCATCAACTCAAGAATCTACTAAGGCAAAGGAAAAAAATGAAAATAAAAATGTAAGGGCAAGGCTCTAGTTGCCACTGCATCATCACCATCAACTTTGTCTTGGATCATTGACTTGGGTGCCTCACATCACACGAGTTCTTCATGAGTTGATTTTTCTTCCTTAGAGTTGTGTAATATGTCTTCTGTCACTTTGGGAGATGATACTTCAGTAGTAGATGCAAGGAGAGAGTTTGTTGAAGTTAAAGGTAGAACATTCATAAATGTTTTAAGTGTAATCTCCTATTAGTGTATCAAATTACCGACATATTGAAGGGTATGAAAAATCATTTTTCACAAAAATTAGTTAAGATTAGAGAGTTACATACCAACAATTTTTAAGCATTGGTAAGGGTAGATCACCAAGTCAAGTTATAAACCTCACACTTTTCCCCTGATGTTCTCCCAATGTGACAGTTCTTACTCATTTAGATGGAGTTAGCAAATCATGGCATAAGTGATTTAGCTACCTTAACTATCACTACCTTAAGTATCTTAGATTAAAATATATGGTCACAAGGTTTGTTATAGTTATATTCTTTAGCTTAGTCTTTGTAAGTGTTGTACCCTTGGGAAGAATCTTGAAGAGAAATTTGACAAAGGTAAAGCATGGAGTGCTACATAGGTTTTGGAGCTTGTTTATAGTGATGTATCAAGGGCATTTCCCCATCCACCCTTCACTAAGGCTAGATATGTTCTCACTTTCATAGATGAATTCTTCGTGTAGACATGGATCTACTTCCTTCAATATAAATCTTAAGTCTTCAACAATTTTCAATACATCAAGGCTCTTGATGCAAAAAAATTGGGGAAAGTCATCAATATTCTTCAAACATATAATGGGAGTGAGTATACCAAAAACACGTTTGAGCAATTTTGTACATCAAAGTGGATAGACTTGCAATACACAGTTCCATATACTCCCCAATAGAATGGTGTTGCAAATAAAATTAATAGATCCTTAAAAGAGATTTCTAACTATATGATATACTCCAAGGGCCCTACACCATATTACTAGGTAGAAGCAATCAACTGTTCATGTTACATTTAGAATAGGATTCCTTGCAAAACCTTAAAGGGAATCACTCCCTTTGAAGCTTGGGTGGGAAGGAAACCATTAATTGAGCACTTCAAGGTCTTTAGATCTCCAGCAATAACATATTTATCAACATAAAATAACAAGGAAATGGAACAACAATCCAAACCTTATATCTTTGTAGGCTATTTAGATGATGTGAAAGATTATCTCCTACTCCACTCTACCACACATGAGTTGTTCACTGATAGGAGTGGTAAGTTTTAGCATAGTCCCACTGAATCTACACTTGGCATTTCTCTTTTTATTTTTGATGATTCTTCAAACAACTCAAACCATCCATAGTGAATTCTTAAGGTAGATTATTCTTCTTCTTTCAGTATTAACAACAAGGATAGTGGAGGGGAGTCATCTTCATCTACTTCTAGACATGCTTTGGAGGATGATGTTATAACACCTAACTCACCCACTTCTTTCTCTCTTTGGGATAGACAAAAATTTAAGACTGTAGGTACTTGGGTAGAGAATCTGACATATGGAAGATGTACACTGTCAAACTATCAAAGTGGGACACATGCTTACTTTGCCTCATCCTTCAATCCACAAACATTTAGAGAGGCTTCAGGAATACCTAAGTGGGATAGTGCTAAGCACGAAGAATATAATTCCTTGATGAGAAATCACACTTGTGACTTGACACCACTTCCTAAGGTAAGGAAGGTGGTTAAATGTAGGTGGATATAACAAACCAAATTTATTGCAGATGGGCTAGTTGATAAGTACAAGTCACATTTGGTTGCCAATGGTTTTTCACCAATTACTAGCATTGGCTACACCAAGACCTTTACACTTATGGCCAAGTTGAATTATATCCAACTCACACTTGTTATTGCTATAGCACATGACTGGGATGTGCAACAAATGGATGTGAAGAATGATTTTCTTCATGGAAATCTTAAGGAGGTGATCAACATGGAGCAACCACCATGGTTTATTTAGGGCTTGTCCTTAGTTTGTAGACTTAGGAAATCCCTCTATGTACTAAAATAAGCTCCTCTGGATTCCTTTCTTCTAGCTTCAAGATTCACTTGGTACCATTCATATCCTAATTGGTATCTCTTGTGATAGGATGATTCATTGTTAATATTGGTACTTTATGTTGCTGATATTTTGATCACTGAGAGTTGTTCATATTTTATTATTAAAATTAAGTTATTTTTATAAATGGATTTAACATGACAGACTTGGGGTTATTGCATTACTTCTTTGGTATTGAGATTTCACAATCTGACTCAAGGATGACTCTTGCATATCCCAAGTACACTCTTGATCTACTCACTCAACTTCACATGTCTGATTATAAGTCATCTTCAACTCCCATTCTATTTGGAGTCAAGTTTGAGGTTAATTGTACTACACCATTGGTTGATGATACCTTGTATCAACTTGTTGGAAGCCTAATCTATTTGACTCATATCAAGCTTGACATTTCATACGCAATAGGCATGGTTTTGAGATTTATGTAGGAGCCTCATTAGTTACATTGGAAAGAAACTAAGAGGCTTCACTACCTTCAAGGTACTCTCAAATATGGGATTCACTACATAATTTGCACAAAGGTTGACTTGGTTGGATACACAAATTTTGATTTGGTTTTCATTACTCAAATTCATAAGTTGACTTCAAGTTACAGTTTCTTAGTAGGTTCTAGTCCTATCAATGAGTCTAGAAAAAAGTAAAGTGTTATTTCTTTATCATACACAAAGGTAGAGTATATGGGATCTATTAACACAAGTATTAAGACTCTTTAGTTTGAGGCAATTTTTACTCAATTTGGCATTCCATTTAGGATACTCACAATCATCTATTGTGACAACCAAAGCACTATCCAAATATGCAAAAAATTGGTCCAACACCAACGTACCAAGCACATAGAGATTCATATTGAAACAAACAAAATGAGGGACCATAGGCCTAGAATGTAAACCTAGGATTTTTATTTGTGAGGTGTGTGGGATTTTCCATTGCTTCATTAAGATGGAGACTAACAAGGTGAATAGATTAACTTTCAACCATGAAGGTTATCCAATTAGACCCGAATCTCCATCCTATTAAGCCTTAGAATGATTTAAAAATTATTTTCTATGATTAAACTAATTAAACTATATGACCTAATATGAAAGATACAAGATCTTTACAATGTACATATTGAAACAATAAACTTCAGGTAGATCTGAGACATGTGGAGGATTGTGTACTTGTCACTAGAAGTTGGATCTGATTTTTGTAGTAGGACTAGGTCACCCTAGGGTGAATGGGTCTTTTTATAACACTTATGCTCTATTTTCGGGGTTCTTTGATGACAAATATGAGCTTATGATTTTTGGTTATAGAAATGTTAGAACATTATTGGATAAATATGTGTAGACATGTAAAATATACCAATTGACATTGTGCATATGATCCTGATTACTAACATAGTTTCTTCCTGAATCATCCCTCTGTCTAACCATTTAATCAAATCTCCTTATCTGATTAAATTCATCAACTTTCATCCCTTAAATAAATAATTTTGTCTAATTAAGTCACTCTCTCTTGTTAATTAAATCAATCCATATGATCTAATTATCCCTATTTAATTAAATAATCAATTTATTTGATTAAATCTCTAAAGTCTATTCATTAAATTAAATAAATTAAAACCTTATTTGATTTAATCTAACACCATCTCTTTTAATTAAATAAATCAAAATCCTTATTTAATTAATCTCTTATCATATTCCTCTTTTATTTGATTTAAATAAATCCATAAATTTGAGTCAAATATGTCACATCATTTTAATCCTCATTAAATTAATTAACCCTTAATTAATTTAATCCTAATCCATGTCCCATCCTCTAGCTTTTTCAACTTGCACATGAAAATAGATTAACTCATTTATTAAACTCTATTTTCTCTCAATAATAAGGCATCTTTTGGAATATTCTCTCAATTTGAATTCAAAAATTCCAAGTCAACATGTACATCCAACAAGGCAATAAATTCATCTTACATGTCCTTTTCCTTGAGCCAAGTGGCATTTATTGCATTTTCCCTTCCCTCTTGCATGTCATTTCAACAAATTTGAAATTCAAAATACTGCATTTATTGGCACAAACCCCAAATCTTGCGCATCCTTCATCCATTCATAGCTTGACAAGTGGCATCATACCATTGGATGAATGTTAGTCCCACATTGCTCAAATTTGGACATTCATCCATCTTGGAATTCCATAAATGAAGAGCTCATATCCTCATTTCATCTTCCACAATCTAGGCAAAGTTACCATGCTCAAATATCTCTTGAATTTTATCCATTATCATTGAGTCATAGCTAGGTTTTTGCAGATTTTGGCTTGGAGTTCTCATTCTTCACCAACCAAGTGGGTCAATCATCTTCAACACATCAAGCTTGCATCATAGGAATTGGGAAAAGGGCCAATTTTCACATCAAATTGGCACCAATTCCCCCATGGGATCATGAGTTTGCACATCTAATTAGGATTTAATCTTTGTTTTATCATTTCCATTGTGTTCTTTAATATTTTCTTCCTAGTTTGAATAATGTAAATGGATTTCATGGGGAATCCTTGTTTTGGCTTGCAATCTCTTGTCTAATTTGTTTATTCTTGTTGTTTTGTAGGTACCAAGGTTGGGGTTCGCACAATATGTAAGTGTGTTTTTATTTGTTGACAATATGTAGGGCTTAAAAAGCAATAATAAACAACTTGTCCTCAATATTCCTTCAATCCTCTTTAAACTATAACCTGCACATTCAAAGAGAGGGAAAATATTGGTCCATTTAGGGGCTTGCCTCAGTCAAACCCTATGTAAGTGTTTTCACTTCCACAATGGTAATGTCAAAGATAACATGATAATGAATGGGAAGGAATGATGAAATCACAAAGTGTTGCAATTCACCACCCTTCAATGGCTTCCTTGAAGGACTAGAGTCATGCACATCACCTCAAGTTCTTATATCTTTCTTGCTTGATTTTCATGGATTCTTTGGAGACCTACAAAAGTGTTAGCCTTCACAAAACCATGATAACATGAACATGCATAAACTGACATAGAATTTGGTATGATGTTAGGATCTTGAATTATTATAATAAAGCTTTGAAAATTTTGCTCTTGGCTTGATCTTGTTGATAGTAATTTCTCTTAATGTTCACCTCTTTCTTGTTAATGTTCAAATGATGCAATAACTAGGTATTTCTAGGCATTTCTCTAATTTCCTGAGAATTAAATACTAATAGCTTACATTTGAAATTTGAATTTTAAATTTTAAGATGCTCTCTCCGACATATTAAAAAATTTTCCCTGACAAAATATGGGGACCCATTCGCCCTTGGGTGAATGGGTCCTGGCCCAATTCTACAGGATATTTAGTATTGGGGGAAAAATAATGATTGGATGCATTTGTTCAATGCTTGTAGTTTCTTAGAAAATGGTACAAATGAGCTACAAAATACATAATCTAGGAAATTAGGAACCCAATTAGACTCAATACTTTAGGGGGAGAAAAAAATAGTGTCAAAATGTCATGGGTGACAATTTATGATGCTACATTTGACCCCCACTTTAGTGAGTGTGAAATTATGCTCAAACTCACACTAAAGTATGTCAAGAGGGGTCCAATTGTCCAAATGTTGAAGAGATAGGATGACTAGGGATCAAGGGAGATTGTACAAGCCCCCAGTATCCAAGATCCCATGGAAAAATAACATAAGCACAAAAGAACACACACATGTGTATGAAATGCAACAATACAACATTTACTAACATACATATTGGAAAACATGAAGCATACACAATGAAAACACATGGCATGATGGAACATAAAGATGACAATGAAATGAAAAAAAACACGATGTAAACATGAAGAAGACACAACAAAATATAGGGTTAGTACTAAAATATTCGAGTTGGTAAGGCAAAGAGACCTCAATCTTACATTGTCTCAAATACCAAACATCATCCATCAAATAAATGTTAGCTCCCATGAGGACTAGAAAGTTGTGTTATGCCACACCACTCATGAAACACATGGATTCACTAGCAAGTAAGGTGTGTTATACTAGGTGGCCATGTTAAAAGGTGTTCATGACTCACACCATAGAAAATTCTAATATTTTCTAGGTGAATCACAAATTGGAAGGCACGCATGCTAGTGAGGACCACTTTTCACTAGGTGAGCCCCTAAGACAAGGTAGCAAAAATGAGAAACAAACTAGGTCTAGTGAGGACCATTTTTCAATAGGTGTGTACCCATAACCATACCAAGAGTTATACTAACTGATAGCTTAGATAAGGTGCTACAAAATGGTTAAAAAATCTATGTCAATGCCACAATAAGTTCAACTCTCATGAACAAAGTGAAGAAAAAATTCCAAACTCACCTCAGGGGGTGCATAAAGTTTAACATCTCAGGGGACGAACACAACTCAACTCAGGGGGTGTACAAATGATAATAGAATAAGGCCAAAAAACTTAAGGGGTGTTATAACAACACCACCAAAAAAGGTGACTTATAAAACAACAAAAGGGTGTTGCTTAACATACGAAATGTCACACCTTAGGGGATATCACTCATGACATCACCACCAAGAGAGGACAAGTCATGGAAAAATAAATTCATGCCTTAGGGAATACTAGACACAATATTACCACCAAGGGGAATGTCATATGCCAAGAAAGGTCACACTCTTGAGTGATACCAATCCCAATATCACCACCAAAGACACACTCACATAGATCAAGAAGACCACACTTTGGTTGACAAGGTCACACATCCTAGGAGATGTATGGTATCATCACTGAGAAGGGACCATTCTTATGCCAACGGTGAGTGGGGGACTACATGCCCCCCCTTAAAATGCTAGTGTACTTGCTACACTAACATTTTAAGGAGATGCAAAGGGATTCCAAGAAGGCATGCACCCAACACAAGGCTATCTAACCCCTTGCCCCCCAAGTTTAGGGACAAAGATGAGCCAAATGGATTATGATGCGTAGATCCTTACAAAATGAAAGATGATTGCATAAAGCTATGTTTATACCTTCATGGATGGTAGTGAGCATGTTGTGACACTACAACTACCACATGGCAAGGAGCAAAGAAAAATGAATGTTCATGTATTATACATTCAATTTGATCCCCATAAGGATCAAATTCTCTTAATTTCTTCTTTAAAGCATGACATTCATCAGTAAGATGTCCAAGTGTTCTATGATATGCACAGTAAGAAATATTTGTACTCTTTCCTTTCTTATCTTCTCAGTCACAGATAGGTGGAAATGTAATGTGTCTTAGTTTGAGAAGTGTGTCTAAGGCTCATTCAGTCTTGGTTATAGGATGAAGGAAAGGTAACTTCTTAAGAGGGCCATGGAATTTATATTTATTGGTTGGAAAACTAGATGCTTGATGAAAAAGTGGAGGATCTTGGTAACCTATCCCTTTGTATCTTCAGATGGTGTTTGTTCCAAAAGGGGATGAATTTCATGTTCATTTTCTATGTCACATCCTTGTTTCTTTAAGATTCTAAAGCCTTGCCCATAAGTTTGTTCCAAGTTAATAGGTGTGTTTGTAACTTTATGCTCATATGATGGAGGGTTGGTTGATGTGCTTTCCTTGTGATTGTTATTGGTAGGTATCTCCATGAATTTTTTTTGGGGTCTACCTTGTGATTCAATTTTTGGATGTAACAAAGTGAATGTTTCAAGTGGTGGCATGGAAGGATACTATTTGTATAGGGTAGTAGGCCATTGCATTAAGGGATAAAAGGTTGCATTATTCTCAAGGTTACATGAGGAATTTTGTATGAACTCATGCATGCTCTCTTCATCTTGACCTAGGACATCAAAGAGACTTGTAATAGGAGATGATGTATCATGCATGTCATTATCAAAATTAGGGTCATTACCAAACACACAACTTGAAATGTCAACCAAGGATTTCAAGGACATCCAAACTTTACCAAGACACCAAGCCATGATGATATGTGACCTTGCACAATGTGTTTCAGATTGTTATTCAACAGGTGACTGGGGATTTGACAACATATTTGGAGAAGGGCTACTAAGAGTATTCTATCATAGGAAGTTGGGTTATGAATAGATAACATGACAGAGATGTCTAGGGGCATCTGGGACCTTGACAAGGTATCTTGGATTTCAACTTTTTTTCTGTGAATTACATAACTTAAGGATTCTATTTTTTTTTTCAAACAGTTGTAATAGTAAATAATTAATCAAAATTTTCTTACTTTATACCAATACAAATGTGTAACAGTATGTGAACAAGAAATGATAATCTTGAATGTAATTTTCTGATGTAAATGCATAAATTGATTGATTTTAAGATGCCTAAATCTGAGAATAATGATTTTGATGCAACTCTAAAGCTAAACAATGCAATTTTTTTCAATTTTTATCTCTTTTTTGAACTAAATGAAAGATGTCTAATTGAATGCAATCAAGAATGTCAAAACAAAATTTTGCAAGAAAACATGAAATGAAGACACAAAAACACAAAAGTGTGAAAAAGTTGGATAATGCAAGCATACAAGGACAAAGGTGCCCTAGGGCATCTGAATCCTTGATAGGGGTTTTGAAAATTCAAAAGATAAATGTTTACTATGTTTTATAAAACTTTTATGTAAAAATAGGTTTACAGTTGAGTATTTTTCTAGAATTTACTCAAATTAATATTGTGGTGCAAATGCAAATGTGTGACAATGCAAACAACAATTATGAATACGATTTTTAATGTAAATCTAATTTAAGTGATTGAAATGAATCCTAATGCAATCTATGATGTAATATGAATGCAATATTTTTGAATTTTATGACTTTTTATGATGCAACTATGAAACCCTAAATGAGAAATGCAAGACAATGCAAAGCACAACCTAGATCTAAGGTTTGAAAGACTTCCAAGTTTAGAAATGTTATGGTGTTAACATCTTAGGTTTCCCAAAATGAAACAAAGAAAATGATGGACCCTAGGCCTAGCATGTAAACCTAAGGTTTTTATTTGTGAGGTGTGTGGGAATTTTTATTGTTCCACTAAGATGGAGACTAATAAGGTGAATAGATTGACTTTAAACCATGAAGGTGAGCTAATTAGACCTGAATCTCCATCCTATTGAGCCTTACAGTGATTTGGAAATGCCAAAAAAAGTGGCGATATGATGGGTATTTGTAGGGTATGTGGCTGATGACCTTTTTTTTACCCAAAATTGATGAAACGAAAAGGGTTTTTAAAGGAGATTCTCAACTTTCCACCAATATAAATTATTCTTTACTTTGAATTTAATAAATAATTATTATTCATTTTCTATTTGAATTATGACTAAAGTCTGGATTGATAGGTTGATTGAAAAACATCTATAGCTTTCAAACGGTATCACATTTTTTGAATATGAAACATGCGTCACATTCTATGCTTCACATACTATAGGATTAAAAAAAGAAAAATTGAATTTCTTGAAGTTTTGACCAAGTTAAGGTGGTCAGACATACGAGTTTTTATATTTTTTTAAAGTTGTAATAAAAAATTCATAATTAATTTTTACTTGGAAAAAAAAATCTACAAAAATATATGCATCACATCAAGACATGAGTCCTCTACTTATATCTAAAATATTATACAAAAATATTATCATTTTATTGTGGTTAGGTGGTCGAATAGCCGTATTAATTTACTTCTATTTTTATCCGGAATTAAGACATCGCATTGAAATTTCAAATTTCACCAAGTAGATTTCACAATAATATACTCTAGTAGTTTAGAAACCATATTCAATCTACAGATTCGCCTCACATATTTTTGAAATAATATAGATAACTTATTCAAATTTTACATCAAGTTTCCTAACTCTAATTTTTCCTCTCAATTTTTCTACCTATACCTATTTCTTTTCCATGATGATCCTAAGGCCATACCCTCCTCCTAAATCCTAATTGAACTATATAACCTAACATAAAGATGATTTTTGATAATGTACAAACTAAAACAGTAAACTTCAGGTAGATCTAAGAAGTGTAGAGGATTGTGTACCTATTACCAAAAGTTGGATCTGAGTGTTGTAGTAGGATTGGGTCATCCTAGGGAGAATGGTTCTTTGTATGACACTTTTTCTCTATTTTTTGGGTCCTCTGATGAAAAATATGAGCTTTTGATTTCCAGTTGTAGAATTATCGGAACACTATTAGTTAAATTTGTGAGTTTCCCTTTGTTGAAAAGATGTAGGGCTTCAAATGCAATAATAAACATTTTTTCTTCAATCTTCCCTTCATCCTCTTCAAACCTATAACTTGCATATTCAAAGAGAGGGAAAAAATTTATCCATTTAGGGGCCTACCTCGGTCAAACCCTATGTAAGTGTTTCCACTTCCACAATGATAATGTCAATGAAAAAATGATAATGGATGGGAAGTAATGATGAAATGAAAAAGTGCTACAACTCGCCACCCTTCAATAACTTCCTTGAAGGAATAAATTCATGCACATCACCTCAAAGTCTTAGATCTTTCTTGCTTGATTTTTTTGGATTCTTTGGAGACCTACAAAAGTGGAAGGCTTCACAAAACCATGATAGCATGAACACGTATAAAATCACATAGAATTTGGCATGATGTTAGGATCTTGAATTATTGTAATAAAGCTCTGAAAATGTTGCTCTTGTCTTGATCTTTTTGATAGTAATTTCTCTTAATGTTCACCTCTTTCTTGTTAATGTTCAAATGATGCAATAACTAGGTATTTACATGCATTCTCTAATTTCCCGAGAATTAAATCCTGATAGCCAACATTTGAAATTTTAATTTTAAATGTTAAGATGGTCACTCCAACATATTAAAAAATGGTCCCCAATAGAATATGGGGACCCATTTGCCCTTGGGTGAATGGGTCCTGACCCAATTCTCCAGGACATTTAGTATTGGGGACAAAATAATGATTGGATGCATTTGTTCAATGCTTGTAGTTTCATAGAAAATGATACAAATGGCTATAGAAGACATAATCTAGGAAATTAGGAACCCAATTAGACTCAATAGTTTAGGGGGAGAAAAACATAGTGTCAAATTGTCATGGGTGACAATTTACGATGCTACACCTATGCATTACATTTGGGAGCTCATTCACAATTATATCATCAACTTAACCTTTTCTCAGTCTTCAGAGTAAGTCAACATTTTCACCAAACCTTTTACTAAGAGCAAGTTGATTCATCTACGAGCTCTTCTTAGGGCGTGATTTACTTTAGTAGGAACATCATCTTTTTGAGGAGGGGGGACTTTGTAGTCCTCTTCATCTTTTCTCTCTTTTGGAAGGATTTTTTCCCAATGAGTTTCTCACTTTCCCCACTTTATGAGAGATTACATTGTATTTAGGTACCTCATTAGGCCTAGTTATTGAGACCCAATTTTATTATGTTCACATAAGTTATGCTTAAAGGAGAGTGTTAATCTAGAATATCCCTACGCATATACTTCACATAGATTACTCCTATATTTGGAGTTACGCTTGTTAAGGTGTACTTTTTTACTTAGAGTCACTATTGAATTTGACACCATTTTCTGATGGCCGTTCGTCGGTCGTTCGACAAATCTTTGTCGGAAGAGCGATGAAATGGCGAAAATCTTTGCATCGCTATTTTTTCGTCGAAAGGCCGATGATGAATTAAATGTCGAAATAACGGCGAAGAATCGTCGGTTGACGACATCGTGAAATGGCTCAGAATTTCATCAGAATATCGATGAAAACTTCATGTATCCACTGACGAATTACACCAAAAGTTCATCGCCAGTTCAACAAAATGTGCAAGCAGTAGCATCAAAACAACAGTAGACGTTTGTCACCATTTCAACGAAATGGGCAAGGAGTAGTGTCGAAACAACACCAAAAGTTTGTCTAACGTGTGACGAAATAGGAAAGTAGTAGCGTCAAAACAACACTAAGAGTTCGTCGACTTTGCGACAGAATTAGCAAGGAGTAGCGTCAGAAGATGACCAAAAGTTCATTGAAAGTGCGACAAAATGGGCAAGGAGTAGCATGGTAACAATGCCAAAAGTTCATCGAAATTGCGACGAAATGGGCAAGGAGTTACGATGAAACCTTCGTCGTAGCTATAGCAACTTCATCGAGCCTTTTTGTTGATTCGTCGATGGTTGTCGTCGAAGTTGTGACGAAGCATCAATTTAAAAAATATATATATATTCATGGAAATGTACCATTGCAGAGACTGACGACTGATCATACATACAGACTGCATATTGGTTTGATACTTCAAACAATGCATTTCTTATATTGAAAAGTGCATTACCTTATTGAGCTTCTCTTTGTTTCGAGAATAGTTTAATATTCTCTACTTAACAGAGCCAACCACATGATGGTGGAAGCTCATTTGGCCCCTCCCCCACCCTCACATCACTCTCAATTCCCCATACCTAATCATATAACATTAATCATTCATTCATCCATTAATAAAATATAACATTCATTCATTCATCCATTAATAACATATAACATTCATTCATTCATCCATTAATAACATATAACATTCATTCATTAACATATAACATTCATTAATTAACATATTCACATTCATTCATTAACATATAATATTCATTCTTTCAGCTTTTACATATTATCAAAAATATGGTTGTCATGATATGATTACAATCACTTTTTTTTTTGTTTAAAGCCATATAAAGTCAAGTGAAGTACGCTTTTGAATCAATATATGTCCCCCTTTAGCTGTTTTTCCCCCACTGTGATCTTAATGCACGCTGTAGTCATCTGCCTATGATGTGGACGCCAAGCAAGGGGGGTCTGCTGC
>VDFB02243177.1:0-15291 GCA_007258455.2 Sequoia sempervirens | reverse complement strand
TTTGACCAAGGCAAACCCCTATCCATTAACCCAACAAAAATTTTCTCTCTTCTTTGAGTGTGATTTGTAGGTCTAGGTTTTATATTTCCTAAGGAGCAAGGTTGGAGAAAAGTTGTCAAGTCATGCAAAGTTGTCATCAAGCATTGGAGAGCATTAGAGAACACCTATAGGTCGAAAATCAGGGTTTCAGATCTAGAAATCAATCAGGAAGGATAGAGAAGACATTAAAGAGAAGGATCAAACTTTGAAGCTTCAAAAAACCCTAACTAGAATGATTCGCCACTTTTGGAAAATGAGTCCTAGTTTTAGTAAAAATTCAGATTTTTGCATATTTAGATACCCATTTGGCAGATTCCTATTCTCGCACAAAAACCTAGAATCTGGATTGACTCGCCCAACTTGGTGAATGAGTCCCACTCAAAATTAAATTCATATTTTCTAGTGTTTCAAACCTCCTTCTAGCCATCTCTAGATTTCTAGGTGTACATATTCCTTTTTTTTAGTTTTATGTGTTGTTTCATTTGCATTCCTAGGTCATTTAATGTAGGTTTGTATTGAATTGGGGTTTACTGTTGCATATTGCATTTCATTTATCTTTCCAAGTTATTACTTAGTGGTGAACCCCTTATTAGTTTATATTCAACTCCTAGAACAACCCTCTTGCAAGATCTCTTTCTCCCATCCTCATCATTTGATTGAGATCTCTAGGGCATCCTTGAATATAAAGCATAGAAAAGCTTGTTGCCCTAGGTCCTTTACCTACAAGAAATGTCAAAAGCTAAGGAGGAACTCAAATTCCTCCCCCCACAACAATTTCCTCAATTACTTCCTATACAAACCCTCAATTTACAACAACAATGCAACAAACTAGTAATTTGATTCCTTCCTTTGGCATTTCCACTAGCATCCCTAGTTCCTTTGTGGCATCACATACCATATCTCCTAGTACCTTACCACCTATAAAAATTCATTTCACTTGTCCCTCGAACACAAACAACCCTTCACCATTTTCACTTCCATCTCATAACACAAGTAATGAACCTCTCATAAATCAACTCTTCCAAACCGTTTCATCCCTTCAAAAACATATTTCCACCATCAACCAAAATCAAAATGGACCACCTAAATATTATGTCAAAAGTAATCCATTTTCCTTAGAGATATTGTGAACACCGATGCCACAAGGTGTAGAGGTGCCTATATTTTAGAAATATGGAGGAAAGGGAGATCCTTCTAACCATGTTAATGTTTATACTGCCTTATGTAGTGACTTTTTCATTGATGATAAACTTTTGGCTAAGCTTTTTCCTAGGTTATTGAAAGATACTACCTTGGAATGGTTTTCTTCTTTATTGAACAACTCAATTCATTCATTCAATGAACTAGTTGAGGAATTTGTAAACCATTTCAAAGTTCATATGACTCCTAAGATGACCTTGGCCGATTTGATGAGATGTAAGCAAAAAGAAGACGAAAAGATAACTGGTTTTATCTCACGCTATCAATCACTTTATTCCCAAATCGATGTCAAGGTCCCCGAACCTCATCTTCAAAATTTTTTTATAGAAAATTTACAAATCAAGATTCAAGATAAGCTCACCATGATTAAATTCTCATCCTTCATGCACTTGTGTACCGCCCTTCGTGATTATCAAAATTTGGTTAGTAGTCGGGATACAAAATCCACTTCTAGCCAAACTGAGAATATTGAGCCCATAAAAAATTAAAATTCCCTATCTTTTAGAAAATAGAACAAAGGGTTCCTTCAATTTAATCCCCCTCAACAAAAAACTAAGAATTCCAATAACCAAGTAGCTATTGTTAAAGTCGTGATACCCTTTAGCTATGGAGACCTGAAAAGACAATTCACTCCCTTATCTAATACCCTTCATAACACAATGTCCCAACTTTTAGAACAACAAATGATTACCTTTCCTCTTGTCAAAACACCCAATCCTAATAAACCTTTACCCTCAAGCTTTAGATCAAATCATTATTTCCACTATCACCAAAAAAATGGACATGACATGGAACATTATAAGCATCTTAAACATCTTGTGCAAGAGCTCATTGATTCCGGTCATCTTTCTGTTGGAGGTGTTAGTGATCAAGGAAATAAATCAGTTGCCCCTCCCAACCAAAACTTAAAAATCTTTACCAACCCTATGCCTAAACATAATATTTCATTTTTCAAATCTATCCAAACTGCAAAGAATGATGTGATGAACGTTGACATGGATGATGAGAACATAGATACAATTCAACAAAGTACTATGGATAATGATCAACAAGAACAAAAACTTTTTGATGGTCTAGTTGCATTGGTTGAAACTCAACATCGTAAAGGCCAACCTAAAAATCCTCTTGAAATTTCTTTCACCTGTAAAGATATACTTAAACATGCACCCGATGGTCCTCTTTACATAGACAGTCATATCTATGATAAGCCCACTAATGGGATATTAATAGATCCCACCTATGGAGAGAATGTACCACCAAGGGAATTCTTACTTCTGCATGACCTCTACAAGATATATATAATAAACCGAAAGCATGGATCAAGACATATAATGGTTTTGCTTTCTCTACGATGGGATCTAATAGAACCTACAAATTTTTTATAATCCATCTCAAAATCTTGTCACATTTTGAATAATGGGTTAGTAACTGAAGGCTTAGGGTTCTACTTGTCATCATTGTTGAAGGGTTTTTGTGTTAGCTTGGAATCCTTCCTTAAGAAACCCTTAGCTCTAAATGTTTCCAAGGTTCTAATTTTTCGTTGACCTCATGTTGCCCATTTTCGGTCATATTGAAACATCTTATGTTATTAACAATTGTGGGGTAATTGGTCCCTCATGCCTAGCTTTGAGTTTCTCATTTTATATATAAGGTTGAATTAAGGGAATTTTTGGCCTTTACATCCTTTGCACTTTATTACTTAGGAACTTTTGAACCCCTTTTGTCATATCATCCTAGAAGGTCCCCTTCATTAGAACAACTTGTGGGCACATGCTTAAATATTTTCACTTAAGTCCCATCAGCCACCCTCTTTATTACTCATCATAGATTGCTTCTGAAGTGTATGTTTTGAATCGGCGATAAGCGATGAGCGGTGTTCCTTTGGCTTCGCTCATGGCATATAGCTTTGAGAGCTCTTAATATGAAATAGCGATGGCTGATACTATTGCCTCTCCTTATAGTGATCGATTATTCCAATATCGCTAATGGATTTTGAACCTTGAATATTGTATTAGCGATCAACGATGGCCTCTATTCTTTCATTCTTCTCTTCACTGTTCATCATGAATGGTTATGTAATAGTAAGTTTTCAAATAACAATGAGTGATATGATGTATCTCATATGTTTCATGCATTGCAGATTAGTTTTGAACATCAAGTACTATATTAGCGATACATGATGCAAATGTTCAATGTAACCACTAGGATCTCTCATTGTTAATTACTTGCAAAATGTATGAGGAGAATTAGTGATGAGTGATGGCCTTGGTGCTTTTCTTTTATCGCTCATCATGGATTCATTCCAAAGATTAAATTTCAAAATTACAATGAGTGATGGAGTTATCTGTTCAAGTTTCTTTCGCTAATTTGAATAGATCTTATGTGTGATGTCTGTTGTATCATTGATTCTCATGCAGGTGCACATTTTTTCATCTTGCTTCATCTTTGTATCTCTCACCGTTGATGAGATCCAAAATTTGAAGCATGAATCAATGATGCACGATGGAAAAATGAACATAATCAAGGATGGGTCATAAATTCAAGGGTTGATATTTCATCGTGCATATGCTTGCATCACTGATAGAATTGGTTAAGGATAAGATGTATCAGTGATAGGTAACAACTATTGATTGAAAAGGCAATGTGGTAGTATCCTGAGGAAATCATAGAAAGAAAAGAAGAAAGTAGCAAGATGAGTGGAGAACCGTTGATGTGGTTTTAAAGAAAGATGATCCAATGGGCTGAAGAACATCATGACAATACTCTCATCACTAATTGAACCCTGGAATTTGGTGCGGATCCGTGATGAGCGATGGAGCTTATAAGGGACTGTTCTCTTCAAAATGTTGGTTTTGTGTGCTTCGCTGATATTAATGAAGGAGCACAGATTAAGTTGGTGATGCTTGCTAATTGTCAGATCGTTTATGATTAATGAAGTTAAGGAAAAACGTGGCAACATTTTAGGTGGCATTGTTGTTTTCTAGGAACAAGTTGTTAAAGGTCAAAAAATGATGCTCATGATCGCCATGGATGAAGTTTTAAATCCTCAAGGATCGACAACCCAGATTCAAAGTTGGGTTGCTAAGTTATCAACTCGCTCACGTGAGGAGTTATTGAATCAATAATTTTTGCATGCTCCAAATTGTCTATTTAATGTAGATTGCTTTGTTGTTCATTTTCACCATTTTCTAGTCTATAGAGAATGTGAGGTGTAGGTTAGTGAAGAGGTGTGCGAGTGTTAATTTTCTTTGAGCTGACAAGAGAACATTCCTGTCCCAAGTGAGTTAGTCTTCTATTGGGCTCTCTGACTTTCATGCTCTAGTTTGCCTAGGAATTCCTTTTTTTGGGATTGGTTGGGATTGTCAAGGTTTGTGGGTGTACTTCCCTACAAATTTGATCCAGAGGATTTTTAGTTGTCATTTTTTGCTCAAATTAGACTTGCTAGTTTTCACCCTTTGTTTTGTGAGATGCAAAAGTCTGGTATGCCAATTTAGCCAGCTAGAAGATCTAGTCGGCTTAATGCATTTGAATGTTATGAGGATATGTTTGTAGCTGAGCAAGATGTCTCAGTAACTTTTTAGGTTTCAAAGGGTAAGAGGAGGGCTCGTGGTCATAAGAAGAAAACAATTGTCCAGATTACTTACAACTTCAAGAACATGACCATTTTAGAAGAATTGGTCATGTTTAAGGGCAAGGAGTCAGCTAAGCCTTCGAAGAAGGCCAGGAAAAGAGACAAGAGTCATAAGGCCTGCCTGGGAAAACACAATTCTCCCATTGTTCTCTCTGATAATCCTTCGGATGTGGAGGAGACACTGACTTGGGATATGGCCAGTATCTTCACTCTCTAGTGCCATATGAAAGCTTTGATGAGGAGACGATGATGGTTCCTCCAATTTCATCATGAACAAGGAGTGGTTGAGCATACTCTGATGCTGAAAACTCATAATAGAGTCTTCTCCTTATTTTTTTTTTCATGATACCATGGTCTTTGCATAGGAGGCGCTCTTTTCAATGTGTCTGTGGTTTTGGTATTTTAATCTTCCATGCTGATGTGGAAGTCCTCCAGCTAGTATGATACATAATATTTTGTTTGACGTGGACGTGGTGGCAACAACTAACAGTACCCTGTGCACGAGTTTTTTATTTTTCCTTCCCCTGCTTTCAAATGATTACAAAAAAACCACCTGGGGAGTTTCTCGAAATTGGTTGAAATTAGGTTTTGAAATGAAATGAAATGTGATTGTAACTCATTCAGATGCTTGTTGCTCCCCTATTTATAAACGGGATTTCATAGCTGAAAGAAGAGAGTTAAAAAAAAATTGAGTCTAAGAAAGGTCTAGGTAAAGGCTATGCTCAGAGAGCAATAGAATGTAAATAGATAAGTTGATGAATATATCAAAAGCAAGTCTATGGAATGAGTCATAATGTATGTTGATCTTAAAACTGTTTCACAAAGTAATATCAGTAATGAAAGAAAATACTAGTTCTAAGAAATGTGCTCTCTTGTGTATTTTCCTCAAATTATGAATGAAATTGTTAATTATAATTTTGTTTTTCTTCTGTCATTTTCATTGAATGAATGGGTTTGTTTATGCTTCAATTCGAAGAGTTGATTTAATGCTAAAATAATATCATTTGTTTGTGGGAAAAGGATATAGGATTTTGTAAGGTAGTGTTCTAAAACGCAATGAGTTGGATGCTACAAAGTAGCATGCCAATAGTCCCCTGATTACTAATTGACTGCAAAGTATGACTCCAATGTTCACTTAGACTAGGCACTGGTCTTTCCTTTACCTTATCTTTTGATTGACTGAACTAGTGTTGAATCTGGTCAGAGACTTGGAATGGGAATGAATCCATAAAATATTTTTAAGTTACACCATACCAACCTTCAATAGCACTGTATTCCCTGCCATAAATAGCAATTTTGTAAAAGGTTTTCCAAACCTTTAATGATATTTTCTTATTTTCACTTCCTAAGGAATACATTTGTGTATGGAAATGCTCTTGATCAAGTAGGGATATTATGAGCATAAATAGGATTACCCTCCTGGGTTTCATAGAGCCCAAAGAGAAGTTGGGTTTTAATGCTTCGCTTAGGTGTTGCCAATCCTCACCCTTACTAACAATTGAGTTTTGGAAGATTCATAGGTAAGGGATGAGATTAAGTTTGGTTCATAAAAAATAACCAACAGGATTGATCACCTTACCATTACAAATAGGACCGAAAACATTAGACATCTAATTTTCCATCATCCCACAGTCAGATCAATTTGGTGTGAAGCTCGGGTATCCATAGCTTCACTCCATGAATGTAGTCCCTTCAGTCATACATAAATGCCTAAAGTTTCCCTATGGCAATGAAATATTCACTGTCACCATAGTGGCTTTAACCCGTTGTCATCCAAAGGTAACGTTTCCTTAGATTTCCTTTGGCTCGAGCCTATAGAACCTATAAAACCATGAGAAGACTTCTTTTTCTTGTCTTACCAAAATTTTAAGGCAAAGAAGATAGCCGAATTATCCCTTTGAAACATGTCCCCACCCACCATCGAGCCTAGTATCCTAGATGAAATGATGATTGAGCCTAAATAAATTCCAAACAACCAAGACCAACCTAAGACATAATCTTCACCTACCTATTACAAACGAACAAGAGATAATGAAAAAAATCTCATTACACCTCCTAGAATAAAACAAGTTTACAAAATCAAAGAGAAAGTGGTTGAACAACCTCTTGTGGTTCCTTTCATTCCTCCCCTTAGGGAGAAAAAAAAACCTATGGTTGATCAACCCACTCCTACACAAATGCAACTTGAAAATTAAATTAAAATAAACAAAGGTGCTAGAGAGCCTAGGCATCGACGTCATGCCCTTGCTCACAGGTTACATGAAGAATTAATCAAAGAAAATCAAAATCCAAAATTGACTAAAGAAATGCACGATGACTCTACTCTCACCCCGAAACAAAACAATCCAATACAACAACCACAACAAGAGTTGAACCCTTCCTTAGACATTATTACCGGACCTCCTATTGTAATTAACTTAGATGATGATGACGAGGTTTCTAAAATTGACGAAGATGTGTATAATGAATTGAATACATTTTTTTCCTCCTCCATGACCTTAAAAGATTATTCTCCTAAAAAGAGTGTTGAACTTGGTAATGACCCTAGTTTGAAACTTGCTATTGTCCATTTGGCTAGTTGTCCACCTTCGGTATACAATGAACATGATTGGGATGTAGACAACGTACTTTAGGTTGACTCACATGTGCCTTACTATCCTTTTGCATCTTTCCTTCTATTTTGTATGATTTCATGTGTGTGATGTGATCCCTCATTATGTTTTGTTTGATGTCTCTCCCTCTTTGTGACATTCCTCTATTTTTATGTTCATTCTTCTCTATGTCGTAAATCTTTTAGTTTTCACTTTTTAACTTTTTATTTTTGTTGTATTTTCCTTTTGGGGATGACGCAAGACATCAAGACATTCGTGTCTCTTCCATGTTGACTCAAAAGGATTTTCCTTTTTTTTCTCTTTATCTCTTTTTTTGTTTGTCTTTTGTTTTCCTTTTGGGGATGATGCAGGTTGAGACATTCATATCACTTCCTATGTTAACCCGAAATGCCTTTTCTTTATTTTCACTGTGTGTCATTATTTAATTCTATGTGTGTATTTGGGGGAATGGATGACAGTTTAGCTCTTTAAAAACATTGCAAATAAGAACATACCGACCCCAAATCCAAAGATCATTACGTGTTTGGTGTTTTCATTTTTGGGGGTAACCTCCTTTTCTTTGCATGACCTAGCTTACTCAAAAACATATGACCTGGCATAGGGACGTTAGCTCATTTCCTTCCTTTTTATTTGCATTTAGTGATTTACTACTTTAAAGTAATTGCTCACAACATGGTGTTTAGAAATTTCTTTAAAGTTGGGGCATACATTGGCATTATTCTTTACATTTTTCTTTTTCATGGTTCATAATGCACTCTTATTACTTTATACGATGTGTTTTTCACTTTGTGGATGAAATTTTGTGTGATTTCCTTCATGAGTGTGATCTATCTTAGCATATTACATTCCTCTTAGTGGCTTGATGTGACACACTGCATCCCCTAAGTTGGGAATCTTCTATTCTTTGATTGGTCTTCTCTTGGAGACATTAGGCACATTGTTCCCTAAGTTAAAGACCTCGCATGAACAAAGCAAGACTCCTTTGAATGTTCTTTGTATTTTGCATTTACAAATTTGTAGTTATATGGCCACCTTGCATAACACAGCCTGCATGCCTGTAGAGCCATCTTGTTTATTCATGAGCTCCAAGCATATGAAGTTTTTCTTGGGCTCTCATGAAGCTTGAAAACCATTTTCCTTTTGCATGGCACCTTATTAAATTTATCAGGAGGCATAACTTTGGTATGGTTTGACGAGAAGCCTAACCGAGGCATGATTTTCCCTTAGCCACTTGCGTGTGAGTGTGAGTACATACTGGTCATGTGTGTATGTGTCTCACCTCTTTTAGATCCTCACCGAGGATAGCTAGGATTTACTTCAGAGAGCTTGCATTTTTGAAAAACCTAGATCTAATCCACATTGTGATGGACAAATGGTTGAAGCTTGTTCCGACTTTTCTTTTTTTTACCTTTTCTCTTTTTTGTCTTTGACAGTGTATGCTTGTGCTTTGTTGATGCTCTTTATATCATTCAAATGTGTGATCTTTTGTGCCTATGTTGGTTTGCCAAGTGGATCTTGATCATTTTCATCCAACTTACAAGCATTGGTACACTTGGACTCCTCTATGTGTTTGTTCACTTTAGTGTGAGTTGAAGCAAGTTCATCCTCCTCACTAAAAGTGAAGCAATGTAGTGTCAAAATGTCATCGTGGACATTTTAACACTTGTTTGTCCCTCCTGTTGAATTGAGCCTAATGTTGCCCTGATTTAGTGTTGTAATGTGTTTCATTAGTTATCTACATTAGGTCTTAAAACTTTTTATGAACTAATGTATTTAAATGTTCTCGCAGTGTTGTAACACACTTTCACACTTTTCTATGGTTTTATTAAATAACTAAACCTAATAAATCTCTTTTAACCTTAATCATGCTCTATTCTAAAGTGTTTCAACACACTTCACACTTTGAGGCTTCATATTAATAATTGGGCTTTCTTTACATCCAAAGTCATTAACAGATCTTTCTTAAGTGATAATCTTTGACACAAATCATTAACCAATTATAATTCAAATTGTTTCAAGCTTTGAATGGACCTAGATTTAGTGATATGGGACCTTATTCAACACCTTGGACAAATGATTCCCACCTAGGTTTTTGGGTCCCAAACCTGGTTTCACACCTTTATAAGCATTTTTTAAAATGGTCCCAAAAACTTTGCCTAATGGGACTCATTCACCACCTTGGGCGAATGAGTATCATGTGGCCCAAAATAAAAATTAATTCAAAAATTTTGGTGATATTTTATCCTCCTAGATTTGATGTCATCTTGTGGTGTTGTAATTTCAGGAATTCTTGTAATAATTGAGTATAAATACAAGGTTCTTTCACCATTTTCACCCCAACCATTCAAGTATTCATCCTTATAGAAAACTTGAGTTCACAAGTATTTACAAGAGAATTAAGAGCATCTAAGGGCATATTATCACATCAGAAAGCAACATTCAAGCACTAAGCATCATGTCAAAGGTTTCATGCATCATGTTTGTTTTGGAGCTAATGTAATTGTGATGTAGGGCTTCATGATTCAAGCAAGTGTTCATTCAATATCTATCACCTTCAAGCAATATTTAAGATCTACATGCATTGGATCCATCTCACACATGTTTGTAGCACCTCATTTCTAGGGTTTGGTGAGTTGCAACATCATACTTTGTTCATTCATCATTCTCCATTTATATTTCATTCTATTTCAAGGTTCGATTACCAAAATGGGGTTTGACCAAGGAAAACCCCTATCCACTAACCCAACAACATTTTACCCTCTCCTTTGAGTGTGATTTATAGGTATAGGTTGTAGATTTCCTAAGGAGAAAGATTGGAGAAAAGATGTCAAAGTTGTCATCAAGCGTTGGAGAACACCTACAGGATGCAAATTAGGTTTTTGGATCCAGAAATCAATCAAGAAGGATAGAGCAGACATAAAAGAGCAAGATCAAACTTTGAAGCTTCAGAAAACCCTAACTATCTACCGATTCACCACTTCTAGTGAATGAGTCCTAGTTTTAGTCAAAATTCAGATTTTTGCAGATTGAGATACACATTTGGCAGATTCTTATTCTCACACAAAAACCCAGAATATGGACTGACTTGCCTAGCTTGGCGAATGAGTCCCACTCATCATTAAAGTCATATTTTTTAGTGTTTCAAACCTCCTTCTAGCCATCTCCAGATTTTTGAGTGCACATTTTCCTTTCTGTAGTTTTTTGTGTTGTTTCATTTGCATTCCTAGGTCATTTAGTGAAGGTTTTGCATTGAATTAGGGTGTACTATTTCATTTTTCATTTCATTTATCTTTCCAATTTCTTAGTGGTGAACCCCTTATTAGATTATATTAAGCCCCTAGAACAACCCTCTTGCAAGATCTCTTTCTCCCATCCTCATCATTTGATTGAGATCTCTAGGGCATCCTTGAATGTAAAGCATAGAAAAGCTTGTTTCAGTAGGTCTTAATACCCTTATGGCGACAATTTTCTATCTTTCAAGACTATAACTTCCTTTAGGTTTTAGTCCTTCATGCATTTCAATAAAATCTTGTTAGCTAATGATAAACATAATTGTAGACCAACTGGTCCTATCTTACAATATATTTGCATAACATAAGTGCTTACTCACCAATTTTGTGATATGAATAGTTTGGAAAAATACCTTGAGCATTGAATACCCTTGTTATGTATTTACAACGGCTAGGGTCTAGGCTACTGCCTCTAATTCAAGCCCTAGCATGAATCAAAACATTTTACCTTCTCACCAAGTCTTAGGCTTCTTTAGCAATATTGATGACACTAGGTCACCATCAAGACGTACACAAGGTTATACAATAGTATAAAGACATTCATTACAAATACCCCACTTGGGTGTTTTCAATAAGGAACATATCAAGAAAGAAAAATATTTCTTCCTATCCAAGGACCCAATTTATATTAACATAGTCACATAACAAGTAGTTAATAAATGAAAAATAATAATAGCTATACATTACTCGAGTAAGCGTCCTTGATAATGAATCTCTCACGTAGATGTGCTTTAGTCATTTCTTCCACTTCTTTACTTCCCAATTATTCAAGCTTGGTTTAATACCCACAAATGAACTGTAGTTTTATATTTCTTTTAAGAATGAAGAGAATCTCATATTAATCAATGGTAGTTTTTATGATTCATCCCAAAGAATAACTATACCAAGGATGGTTTGAGGGTAAAATACCTTGAATTGACCTTAAAGAAACTAAATCATTTCAAAGGAATCTAAGAATTGAACTATCTCAACTTGGAGATTTAAAGAAAACTAATAAAGATTCTCGCATGAGATGGATTATAGGAAAAACTGCCCCACTAGTGGTTTTAATAAAACATTATCATCACAATGTATACATGAATACATACAAATGAAAAGACTGTATCCATTAGAAAGAAAAGAAAGATTACTTTATAGTGAATGCGATAACTCATGACATCTCTCCACTAATTAGACTTTTAACTTGAAGTTGTTATGGATGTAGCAAGAATTTGAGCTAAGCATCCCCAGCTTGACAATCATAATATTGGCGTCATTCATTTCAATGCAGCGGTTTAAATTCCCAAATAGAATTTGAGCAAGTCTATGTTGAATCTCAACCTGAACCAAATTTAAAGGTTGTTGTAATTCCAAAATACAAGTAGGAATGGACAACTAATGAAGCCCACACCCTTCACTATCACAAGCATATTTAGAATAAATCTCATTAATTGTTGAGCTAAACACTATGAACAGAATTGGGAAACTAATTGACACTATTGGAGTGAGTGCATTACTACTCTTCAACCTTCAAAAAAATATCAAATCTATCTACTAGATATTCTTTTCCAAGCTTGCACTAATCTCACTGTATCAACATCAATATAACATGCTTATCACTTAGCACATTCTTAACAATAATAAGACTTTCGATAAACGTAGGAGTTGATGCTTCAATATTGCATAATATACCATTGTGATAGTGTCCACAAGGAGGATTAATATAATAATGTCTCTAGCATATACCAAGTTCTAATTGCAGTAACCTAGTTGAGCCTTTCACAAACATCAAGCATTCGGAAGGAGATAGGAAATCTATCAAGCCGCCAATGTGTTGGGCATTGTAACAGGCCACAAAGGGGAACTAGTGTTTCCTCGTTTGGCATCAAAATTATATCCATTCACCGCATGTTACATGATTCCCCTTATTGAAGTAAGTCCCATGCATGAAAACTCTTGAAACTCCCTTTAAAATCACTCCTCAATTTTGATCTATTGCTATTAATAACTGAATTTTCTCCAAGATAATTCCCTTACACATTCCTCTCCCACTCAAGGTAAGTGAAAATAGTTATCCTTCCATATTTTCCACCACTTTAGCTGAGGCAAGAATTGGTTATTACAATAGTTAAGAATTGGTTACCTAAGCAAGAACTACCACAACCGAATTTGCAAGAGATTTGAATTACCTACTAGTGACCCTACACCTTCATGGATTTATTGATCTAAAAATATGACTAGAAGTGAATTATTTTAACATAATGGATTTGCACTAGTTGTATTACACGGTCAAAGATCTACACACAACTAAAGGTGGCGGCTTTGCATATAGTGACATCCTACAAACTAAATTTCATGGGATCACATTTCCAAATATCTCTCAACATGCTTCCATCAGCATGCAAACATTTAAAATATTAAAGAAATTCAATATCATTATATAATTGTAGTGTATGAAAATGTAACCCTTTACATTTTCTCACTTGTTTGGGCCCTCATTTAAATTGGACTTGATAATGAAATAATTTAATGTTGTTAAATGTACTTATTTACATTTACACACATATTTGGATCCTCTTAATTAATTGAGCTTAATTATGCCTTAATTGGGCCCCCTTTAATTAATTTACAAGCCTAATAAATTATATTTTTCGAAGGGGAAACCCGATAATAATTAATGCCTAAACATAACACATTATATTGAGAAATGTGTGTTCCAAGTTTATGGACTTGGGACCCATTCACCCAGTCCCCCCTAAACCTTAGGACCTAAATTTAAATTATGTTATTGGTAATATTTTAATGATTTCAAATCCATAATTCAATATTAGCTTGTGATATTTGAATTTAGGGAGATATTAAGGATGCATATTGTCACGTCTCAAACTATGATGCTCCTTGCTTTTGGCTTTATGTGGATTTGATATATGAATGAATGTGTGTGGTAGAGTAAATAATAAATAATATGGTGTTTTGTGAAATGAAATAAGAAAATGTTTGTTTTAATTTTGAAAAAATTGAAATGCATTGAATATAGTTTTTTATTTTGAAAGTGAAGCAAAATAGATTAGTGTTATTTGAATTAATGCATTATATTGCTTTGGTTTTGATTTTACCTGGATACTAATCTATTAATGGGTGTATGAGTGTACTTGAGTTGTAGGTTGTCGAAGACCAAGGGTGTGGTTAAGGAAAAGGAGGTTAGCTTCTTGGCAAGGTAAAGCAAGAACGGTTCTCTCACACACACACAAGCACTTAGTGTCATGTAGATGCATTTAGCATTTAATTTAGTTGATTGTTTTTATTATTCATACTTTAAAATGGTTAATTAAGCTAATTCGTAGAAGAATAAAAGTGCAATGAAACAAAAGGATTAATTATAATTTAATTATATATTTTATTTTCCAAATAAATGATAATGCTTGTTATTTAGAATAATTATTTTAATTGCAATTGAATGATAATTCTTTATTATTTATTTGGAATAAATATTTAATTTGCAACTAAATGATATTTCTTTATTGCTTATTAAGGATAAATATTTCTTTTTCAATTAAAAAGGTATTTCCCAAATATTTACTAAGGATAAATACTTCGTTTGCAACTAAAATAGGATTTCTTTATTATTATTTATTGAGGATAAATATTGTGCATCGAAATAAATTTTATTATTATTATTATTTTCAAGATTAGGTATTGGAAAACTAAAAGAAATCTTTAAAAAGAGGAGAAGAGAATAACGGAAACACAACATAAGATTTCTTGATCTTTATTTCTCTACAAGAACAATAACTGTAAAAAAAATAAAAATGGGGGCCGAGCAGAAGGCTTTTGGAGTACAGTGAATTAAGAATGGTGAAAGAGGAGATGAAATATAAGAGAAGGAGAAATAAGAAGGGGAGAATTTACAGAGATATTCAAATTGAAAGAAATCTCCAAGTTTTTAAATCTTTTCCATTGAATTTCAATTTTCAAAATGTGTAAATAAATGTTTACCTTGGAAATGTCAATTGCAAATTTAGCGGAGTGTCTTTAAATGCTCTGTTTATTATATGTGATTCAGCATGATGGTTGTATAATCTGTATTTTAAATTAATCTGTGTGAATAATGGAATTATTTCTAGTTGATTGTTTTGTGAAAGATTAAATCCCCTTTCAGATTCCCAATTGAATCTATCAACTGTATTTATACATTGAAATATTAAATTATCTATTTACTGTGTGAAGTTTAAAAAACTAGAAACCATGGCTGTAAAAACCCTTATTTCTCATGTTCCTTTCTCAATGCATATGTAAATATTTAAATATTGTGTGAACCCCAATCATAATACCTACAAAACAATGAGAACAAACACATTAGATAATCAATTGAAAGAAAGAACAAGGATTCCCCATGAAATCCATTTAACATAGCTCAAATTAGGAAAACAATGAAGAATATAATGAAAACAACAAAATAAAGATTAAATCTTGATTAAGCAAGCAAACTCTTGATCCCATGGGGGAATTGGTGCTAATTTGATGTGAAATTGGTCTTCCA
>VDFB02243176.1:0-65923 GCA_007258455.2 Sequoia sempervirens | reverse complement strand
GTAATTATTCATAAGAACAAAATGCTTCTAGTCTTTCCTAGATCACTTGACATTGTTTGATTTCACATTTTACGTAACATGAATAAACATAGTATTCAAGGTATTCCCCCACCAATATAATATCTAAAACAATACTATCATTTCATATCAATAGTCTTCATCTAAGTCAATCTTTCAACCCTTAAAAAGGTTTGATTTATAAAAGATAATAATCTATTTTCGACACCTTGGTCTATTTGAGTCTACTGACTTTGAATATAGGTTAAGTTATGAACTCATATATAAATTCCTTATCACTTAAACCTTTATCAATAATATTAGTTTACCACCATCATATTGAATTGAGTTACGATCTCTCCTTATGTCCCACCCTGAGGTAAATCATTCCAATGATAACCAATCTTGGGATATCTATGTCTTTTGTGCACTTAGCACTAACATAAGTTCAATTGAACAAGAACTATGAGATTTACATCCTTGCATTGACTAGTTTACTCTCTCTCTTGAGATAACATAACATAAGTAATAGTTGTTAATCAACAGGCTATCTAAATTTCCACATTCTTGGCTCACATATACTCCTAGATTAGTTTACAAAATGACATGCAAAACTCAATTTCGCATAAGGATAATATCAAGAAGATAACACTCCTTTACTTCATTAAAAGAAAGGCTTGGTTTATATCCACCGGGTTTGGTATTTCTTTTAAGAAGGAAAATAGTCTCATAAACAACAAGGTGGTTTTCATGATTCATCCCTAAACTCGACTATGCCAAGGAGTGTTTTAGGATAACATACCTTGAACTATCTTTAAGGAATTTAAATCATTCCAAATAAATCCAAGAACCGAGCTATCTCAATAGGGAGATTAAAGAAACTAATAAATATTCAAGCATGAGACAGACTATAGGAAAAACTGCCTCAAAACTAGTTTTAAATCTAACCCATTATCAATGCAATGTATACATTCAAGGAAAAAGACTATATCCCTTATTAGGAAAAAGAAGGATAACTTGCCTTTCAATTGATAATTGGAATATTCGAATGTAAGGAGCTAACTCTCAACCTCAATAAGTAGCTTCAAATAATTAACCTTAGCTTCAAGGCTTCTTTTATGCTATTGTTTGTTGTTCTGAATGCAGCATGCAGCATTATAGAATTTGATACTCTTCCTTTCGCCTTTACCATGTTATCCAACAAGTCCTTTCTCTCTCTCTCATAATGCATAAGATTTATAAAGGTTGTTTTTCTCCTTGTACTTTCTTCCACAAGGAAAAGACATAGTCCTCCCTCTCTGACCTTTGTCATCCCGAGGAAAGGCCTATCATCTTAATGATCATCCAAATAATGTCCCTCCCATCCTTTTCTCTACCCGTACTTTAAAAAGATACCTCTAACTGTGGTTAAAGGATACCACGAATTATTGAATTTTTCATCTTAGTTAAATCCAGGTTCTACTTCTAATGGTTACTGTGATACCAATAACCATATCCTTCTCTAGAAGGTTTCCCCCAAACTCCCTTCAAGTGCCAACCTCTCAAAACTCAGGTTCAGTTTCGATTCCCCTTTTCCTCTCCCCTGCCCCTCGTTGCAATATCCACCATATTGCCCCAAAGAATGGATCGATCCGCGGAGCAAGAAATCAGTTCAAAATTCGTTATAGAACTGCTTTACCTATTCAAGAAGAATGGTTAAAAGCAATCATTTATCACTTAACAAATCGTGGAGATAGCCACGACTCCAATCATGGTAACACTTGACTTGCACATTCCTTAAGCATGCGCCACCCTCAAGCATTATGGCGTGGCCTTGTAATAGCTTTTCAAAAGTATTTCCATTGAATTGAAACTTCTATCACCTTCAAATATAGTGTAGTGGCAAAAAGGGCTTTACGATGGCATTTAGACATTAGTAAATGTATATATATAATTACTACCATAACATTCAATTAAGCTCCTCATTAAAGGGTTGAACAATTCAAATATTATTGTCCCTCTTTTACTAATAGTTGATCCATCGTTAACTCTCGACATATGTAGCCATGATCTAAATTTTTAACATATAGTTTAACATAATAATCATTTAAGAAGTATTAGTATTATAGGTAAGGTTGATGACATAGGTCATTATGTCATCAAACAAACGTATTTGTTGACCTGACGAACGAACTCAATGACAATCCAAAATGATCTTGACGTCTTCTTGCAATATCATTATGAGAACCAACAAGTAAAAGCGTTTAAAGATCTCACACCATACATTGAGGAAAGTGTGAGGAGTTAATGGCCTAAGTAAGAGGCATTTATTTACCTCCATCCACCTCTCAACACACTTTGTCACATGCGACATTAAGATAACATTACTCATTATTACTCATTAATATATATCAGATATATATAAGAAAGAGTAAATGTACTACTCTCTTTGTATTATTAAACACATTTATATATGTAATGAACCTATATACACCAACACGGGCGACAACCTTTTCTTTTCCTTGTATCTATACTCTTCTCTCTAATGATGTTCTCCCTCCCATTCTCAAAGGGTGGAAGCCTGTTTCTTGAGTGCAACTTGCAAACACCAAACTCAAGATTAATATATTTATTAATCATTTCATAATCCTTATGAAATCATCACATCTTGATAACTTTTAAACACGTCAATTTTGAGTCAAATAAACATAACTCATGAAAACATTAATTTTCCCTGACACTTTTAATAAACATCAAATCATAAAATCATGCGTAATCATCTACTAATTACTTCAAAAGTAAAAAGTAAAACATAGTTAAAGTTAGGCGTGTAACAGTAAACCACTATTGTGGCTTCACCCATCTTTATTTTTCTATCTCTCCCTCTCTCTTCCTCTCTATATATTTATCCCTTCCACCTCTCTTTACCCCTATATCTCTCCTCCTCTACCTCTCTATATATTACTTCCCATCTTTATCTTTATCTTTATCTTTCTCTCTCCTTTTCTCTTCCTCTCTCTATATTTATCTCTTCCATCTCTATCTATCCCTCTCTTTATCTCTCGCTCTCTTTCTCTCCATCTCCATTCTCTATATCCTTACCTATCTCTCACTCAATCACTCTTCCCCCCCTCTCTTTTTCTCTCTCTATCTCCAACTCCCCCTTTTGCAAACAAAACATGAGCCTGTTGGTAATGGACTTTAATTATCTTCCTAAGTCAAATTTTTTGTTTCAATGTGTTTGGATCCCTATAAGTGGATGCATAGTTGACTTGAAGTTATCAATTCTTCATTGAGACCTTTGTTGCACAAACATCATTGGAAAAATGGCTTACCAATTGACCTCATGTACTTCACAAATGAATGTAAAAAACAACTAGAACAATTTTTTCCTTAATTGAACTTCCCCACCTATTCCACGTACCCAAAATGCAATTGCTACTTATTTTTTATTTTCAATTAATTAATAAATACAATCAAAATATATCCTACTGACTGCATAAACCTCCCCAAAGTTCGTGTAACACCATCCGAGGATGCCTAACATAGGTACCTACCTAACCCATTACCTATATATATATATTCTAGTTTAAAAGATTTTCCCACGGTACTTGAATTTCAAAGACAAACACATCTGTAGTGTATTTGTCTAGCGCGTTCTTTGACTCTGAAATTTGAAGCCATTATTATAAATCGCTATGACTGCACAAGACGATGATTTCAATGAGTTAAATAATGGTGTCCTTGTATTATTTTATTTTTCTTAATTTCGTTCATTGATTGAATCTAAACATTAGCGTATTATAGCATTGAATAATAGGGAGAAGAGCCGTGAGGCCGCCGGCTAAATTTCGCTTAAATCAGAGAATACAAACCAGACAAGCCAATCGAAAAAAAACATGGGTTTTTTTCGCACATGAGTTAAGATCTTATAACTAAGGTTTTGACTTCTGGGCAATTCGGTAGAGTGCGGTAGCGTCTGATATGCGCGCGGAGGTCAAAAAGACACCTTTTAGAGGTGTCGTCCGTTTGCCGTCACCTAACATCCCAATATCCGCTAGCTATAACCACCAAAAATAATTTTAAAAAACACCTAACATAGTTAGCTTTAATATATAATTAAAACTATTTTATCATTCAAATCCGCTCTAAAGTGAATGGGTCTAATTCACGCTAGCACCTTCTACAATCAATTTCGCACCCATTACAAATCACTCCTACATATTAATCTCCTTACTAAAGCACCGGACACCAAACACATTACACCCTAATTAATCTTTACTCCGATTGACGCATATGATTAATGTTTTTTTGTGGGTATCCCATCATAACCATTCGCTTTGCCGCGCGCTGTCTGGAAGGTTCCCGGCGATGGAGAAGGCTGCGGATGGCGACGGCTCCCCACAGCTCCTCCACGTGCGCACGGCTCCAGGTAGCATCTAACATCGTCTACCTTGTGAATATGCAAACAATGGTACTGGTTAATCATTTTCTTCTGCATCTTTCATGACTCGTGAAGGGTTTATTCGAGTGTTAAGACCCGTGAAGGGTTTGTTCGACGTTTGATAAATTATTACTGCTTGTCTATGAAGTAAATCATGCATCTTACATGCATCTCGCCATGTGTTGTTTTATTCTGCTAATGTCATGGTACTGGCGTTATACACACGGGTTTTTTTTGGGGTAAAATGATTTCCTATCCTTGTGTTACCGCACGCTCACAACGTGGTAAATTCGACTGTATCATGATTTTGTCTACAGAAATGATAACGAATTTCGTGGGTTTGTGAAAACCCTTGCTTTGTTTTTCCAAATGCGGGTTTTATTGTGCTTAAATTATTAAATACGACCTGGTAAAGTCGATTGTCTCATGATTTTGTCTCCAGAAATGATCAGGAATTTTGTGGGTTTGAACACATGTCTATAAAAAACCCATGTCACTTTGGGCATAAATCAACAAACCCATTAAAAATAAATATGTTTTTGTCAAAACCCTTGCATGGTTTTTTCCAAATTCATGTGCTTAATGAATTAATCTCATGAAACCCTTGTTTGGAATATTCTACATCTATCTCAAAAATGAATTCGTGAAAACCCTTGCTTGGCTTTTTCCAAATTCGTTTGCTTAAGGAATTGATCTCATGAAACCCTTGCCTGGAATATTCTGCATCTATCTGAAAACGCACTTCTGTATTCCTGCGACTGACAAATTATTACTATGAAACCCTTGGTTAATTTATTTTGCACCTTTCTGAAAAACCCAATACATACATACATACATATATGTATGGTATGTATGTGCACATACATACATACATATATGCATGTATGTATGTGTACATACATACCATCTATATATGTATGGTCTGTATGTATGTACACATACAGACATACATATACACATACATACCATACATATATGTATGGTCTGTATGTATGTATACATACATACCATACATATATACGTACATGTATATACATATACACATACAGACATACATTTGTATATACATGTATGTATGTACACATACAAATACAGTTTATTAATATATAGAAGAGATACATGGTGTTGTATGTATTAATAGTTGTTAACACATGCTATTACAACATATGTATATATGTATGTTCGTATGTGTACATACATACATGTATGTAATATAGAGTGTCCAGAGTGTGTATGATGAAGACACATACATACATGTATGCATGTATGTATGCATGTACACACATGCATATGTTACAGTTTACATGGCTGTATGCATGTACACACACACATACATATATACATATACATACTCCTATATAATATTGCTGCATAAAACATATATACATTCTTACAGATATACATATGTGTGTACATACACATGGCTGTGACACATATGTACATACACATATATACATACATACATACATACCATACTTCTCATTGCACACACAACAGCTCTCATGTAACATCTAACATCTTTTCCTCAATATCATGTAAACAATGGTATCGTTAATCATTTTCTTCCGCATCTTCATAATACAAAAATGTATGTGTAGTATAAGCAGTACATACATACACATGTATATATGTATGTATCGAAAGAAATGACAAGCATCCTCTACACATTCCTCTAATATCCCAAGTATCAGGTAGGTACTTATAGTTATTTTCATTTATGAAGTGTCTTCTTACTTTATACATTCTACCATTTGTAAAGAAATTTCTACTTTCCATTGCACATACAGTAGGCTAGCATACATATATTTGTCATTTTACATTCTGTGTCTCTTGTTCATTCAACAAATCGATGTACATGTGTGTATCCTTTGCCTATCCTTTCAAAATGCAAACAATGGTACTGGTTATTCATTTTCTTCTGCATTTTCATGACCCATTAAGGGTTTATTCGATGATGTCAAAATTATTACTGCTTGTTTATGAAATATATCATTCCTCTTACACTCTTTTTCGCCATGTGTTGTATATATGTATGCATGTATCTATGTGTGTATGCACATACATACATTTATACATATGTATATATGTATATAAAGATGATACACATACACACATGTATAGGTATGTATAGCATAGATACACACATGCACACATACATGTACATGTCTCCGCATGCATCTATGCATATTATTAACATGCTACATACATGTATGTCTCCGCATGGCCTATGCACACACATACATTACTTACATGTATGTATGTATAGGTACATATACACATATATGTTGCTGTATGGCGTGTGTATGTATGCATGCACATATATACACATATATGCATGTACAGTATGGCTGTGAGGGCGCATGAAAGCATGACAGAGCCACATACATATAATACATACATACATATATGTATGTGTGTATGTATGTGTGTGCACAGCATACATGTAGCGTATGTCCACATATGTGCATGTATGTATGTATGTATGTATGTATGGTGTATGTATGGCTACCAGAAAGACAGCGCGCGGCAAAGCGAATGAATAGGATGGGATACCCACAAAAAAACATTAGTCATATGCATCAATCGGACCCCAAATGAAGATTAATTGGGGTGTAATGTGTTTGGTGTCCGGTGCTTTAGTAAGGAGATTAATATGTAGGAGTGATTTGTAATGGGTGCGAAATTGATTGTAGAAGGTGCTAATGTGAATTAGACCCATTCACTTTTGAGTGGATTTGAATGATAAAAGAGTTTTAATTAGATGTTAAAAGTGACACATTTAGGTTTTTTTTCTGCTTTGCAATGTATATTATTGATATATGATTGTATGACTCTGCATGCATGCAAAGCTGCAAAAAATCACAGATATATAAGGCTTCCCAAATGAACATCCAATCCAAATATAGTGCAGAATTCAGTCATATCATCTCTAAAAACCTACGTAACTGGCAGCTACAAATTCAAATGCTATAACAAATTCATATTTGAAACACAACAATCAAATTGAATGCATTCAATTGTCAAATTCAAATTTCTAAATAAGAGGGATAGCAGCCAGTGGCATTCACAATTTTTGTCCTCTACTACTATATTCGCAATTGAACTTGATTAATTATGTGTTGTTGTACATGCATTATTTCAAAGGTCATATGATGTTTGTATGTTACTAGCCTCGGTTGTGACTACCCGTGGTTGTAAATCTTTTCTTGCAGGCATGGGAGAACAAGGAGAGGTGGTGTAACGATGTTCATGGTGGGCAGTTTGGTAATTGTGTTTATCAACACACCAAATAATTAAGGATTTTTTGTTCAAATTGTTCTAAGTTTCAATTATTGTTCTATCTTTTTTACTAACTAGTATATCTTTTTATTTATTTCAATAACTATTGTCCATGTTTGTTTGTTGTATTATATTTGTTTGTTGTGGCAGGCATGTCAAATGGCTAGGAGGTTGTGAAGACCATGTCAATTTGTAAGATTACATATCAGGTAAAGTCTTTCAAGACTTTACTTTGGCTGTGACCCGATAGACATTGTGTTCATTTATAATGTTCATTTTTATTATTCATTGTAAACTTACATTTACAATTTACAATTAAATTAATTTCCAAGTGTATGTGTTCAAAAATTTATAATTTCAAATAGATTAATTTATGGATATGTTGCATATAGATGTATAGTTATATGTATGCATATACTTAGTTGTGTATACATATATATGTATGTATGTATGTATGTATGTATGTATGTATGTATGTATGTATGTATGTATGTATATACGTACATACATACATATATATATATATGTATGTATGTATGTATGTATGTATGTATGCATGTATACACAACTAGGGAGGTTGTAAAGAGCAAGTCAATTTGCATGATGACATTTCAAGTCAAGTCTTTCAAGAGCTTACCTTGGCTGTGACCTGCTAGACATTGTGTTCATTTATGATGTTCTTTTTTCTAATGATGTTCATTCATGAACCTGAACAATGGGATTTGATTTATGGTGGGATTTACTTATTCATTGTAAACTTACATATAGATGTATAGTTATATTATATATATATCTATGCAACAAACAAACACATATGTGAAGTTAGAATTTTCAAAATAAATAGATGTGAGAAAATACATAGAAACTTATTGAATTATTAAGTTTGAATTTTCAAAAAGTATGATGTCAGGAAAAATACAAAGTTTGAATTATAATGTTTTCAACCTTTACCAAATGCATTATTTACAAAACATAGATCTTCAATAGACTAGTGAGTCATATTTTTAAATCACATCAATGATAGATGAATACAACAAACACAAAACTGATTTCGAATCACAAAAGCATAGATCATTAACTTGGAAAGAAGACAAGGAGTCTTCATATATACAAAAAACACATTGGAACACATCGAATTAGATAAGTTGAGAACACACTACCATTTAGTTCTACAAAATTAGACACTAGTATCGAAATGCTATCCAATACAACAAACTAGTATCCTTTGACTGTCCAATACAATAGACTAGCATTCAGTTTTACAAAAAACACTCTAGCACACTTCGAGGTCAAAAAATTGACAACAAAAAATCGTAATCAGACATCCACAGATCTGATTATGAAGTGGTGTGTCCTTGGGGGTCAACTGACTCTGCGTTAACTGGAGAAGATGTTGAGGATTGCGGATTGTTCTGTATGGCACTTGCTATACAAGCAAGCAATGCATGATTTGCCTCTGGAGTTAGCTGTAACTGTGGAGAGCAGCCTTCAGAAGACCCATTTTGTAGGCTACTAAGAGCTGCAAAGGCTGGAGACAAAATGTTAATCATGTCCCTTAAAATTGGATGTTGACTTGGAAGAGGAGTTGTAGGAGTACTCTTACTTCTGTTTCTTTCTGCTCTTTCCACCTGCTTTTGGTTTTCCTTCAACTGTCTAGCAATCTTTGCTTGCTCCCTTTGAAGCTCCTTTTCATGTCGCTGCCTCAGTTTCTCCTCTGCAATTTTTTGTTTTTTTGCAGCACGCTCCAATCTATTTGCCTCCCTCTGTGCGAGGATTGCTTCTCTTTCTGCCTTCCTTTCAGCCATTTGCTCCTTTTTCCTTTGCTGCAATTCTTGGTTTCTTTGCTTCTGTGCCTCTTGTTCATTCAGCAAATTGAAGAAATCATCCGATGTCAAAATTTGAGACTGCCTACTAAGGTGTAGGACCCCATTGCGACCTCTATTAGATGATTGGCGCACTCGTTGCATTGGGAGTTGCAAAAAAGTGCTTCTGCTGCCTGCTGGTTGCTGATCATTGACTTGTGTGCATGGCACATAGTCAGCCTCTTCATCATTTGAGTCATTACCATCGACTCCATCCTCTTCATCATTTTCAGCCTCCCAATTTCTCCCAGTTGTGAAGTAATGGATGACATCTTCAGGATCAACATTCGGTGGTGATGGCATGGACAACCCTTCATCCACTTGAGTGAAATTGAGATGCACCCCTAGGTTCAAAGCTGCATCTTAAAATTCAGATGGCAGATTTAGACTCTCTTCATTTTCAGCTGCCTGATTAGATGATCGAACTGCTGGTTCTTGTTGAATTTCTGTTGCCTCAATGTTTTCTGGATTTGGGGGAATGTTTGCAGAAAAGGTATCCACAAACTGTCCAATCTGTTCCTCATTCCAACCTGCTATCCTCAAACAAGTCTCAGCTGCCATGAACTGTGCCTCTTCATCAGCTGTATCACCCTCAGTTTCTGCTCCCAATGTCGTTCCTTCCTCTTCAACCACAAAAGCTTGGCTTGGCCCCATATCCAAGTCAAGTGCATGTCGATCTAATGGCCAAATTCCTATTTTTCTAAAACCACTTGCAATGTTATTAGGAGTCAAAGCTTGTGCAAAAGCTTTGCTGGCAAGTGTTGCCAACTCTTCCCTTCCAATGTCAAGTTGAGGATTTGCAGAGAGCCATATAGTCCTTTGCTGTTTGAAGTAGTTCTTAAATGGTGAGAACACACTAACATCAAGGGGCTGCAATTTGTGACTGCAATGTGCTGGAAGTGTGAGCAAATCTATTCCCATAGCCTTTGCTACTTCAACCATTTTGAATGCCACATGGCTGCCATGACCGTCAAAGATTAGAAGCTTTCTGTTGGTTGGTGACACACCTCCTGGGACATTTTTTGCGAAGTGTTTTAACCATGCCACAAATAATTCTTTGGTCATCCAAGCATGCTCTTGGATTGCCATGCATGCCCTTGGCTCACAGTTAACAATATAGTTTTTAATGTTCCTTTTGGACTTGAACAAATAGTAACCAGGTATAGCTTGACCTGCTGCACTAACACAAGCTAGAACAGTGATCCATTCTCTGCTTTTAGCAATTAATTGTGGAACACATTTCATCCCTATTTTTGCAATAACTCTCATTGCACAATTTCTGCCAGCTTGCACACCTGTTTCATCACAGTTCCATATGTTGTTGGGCCCATAATTAAGTTTGTTGTACAACTCCTCCAAGTTATCATAGAATGAAGAAACTATTTCGGGCCGCAGCATTATAGCTCGATCTGTGTCCACTCCTTCGGGTGTTCGAATTGTCAGATCAGGATGCCTTTGACGAAATCCAACCCACCATGACCTCCCTGGTATCCCATTTGTGAATGGGTTAGGCCTCACTCCAACCATGTGGGCCACCGTTGACTTAAGCTGTGACACTTGAAGGCCATGGCCAATATTAGCCATATCTTTACACCATTGCACAATTTCAGCTTCTTCTTCGTCAGTCAGGATTGTTGGTGGCCCCCTCTTTTTTGTGGATGTCACACCATTGAGCCATGACCGCAAACTGCTAGGCGAGATTCCCCATTTGATCGCTGAACCTCTGATTGTCATGTGATGGTCTTCAACATCTGCAATGGCTTTTTCCATGTCATCCATAGACCAACTTTTGATGCTATGATCTGGGGTTGTCACTTGGTCAGCAGATGGCGGTTCCATTTCTACGTCAGTATTATGAACAGAGGTTGAAAACCATCATTTTCATTGGTCTGTTCTGCATTTTCAGAAATAACTTCCTCGTCCATGTTCACTGCTGGCTCTTCGTCAACATCTGGAACATTGAATGTCACTACACGAGGTACTCTATTCAAGCGCCTCAGACCCGATCTTTTCCTCTTGTGCCTTGGTGCCATGATTGTCAATGATCTTGTACATTGTAAGTGATCAAGTGTCAGAAAAATAGTGTATAAACATTGCAAAACACAGATATAAATACAAAACACAGGTATAAACTTTGCAAAATATAAAACAGATCTATTTTATCATTCAAATCCGCTCGAAAGTGAATGGGTCTAATTCACGTTAGCACCTTCTACAATCAATTTCGCACCCATTACAAATCACTCCTACATATTAATCTCCTTACTAAAGCACCAGACACCAAACACATTACACCCCAAATAATCTTTATTTGGGGTCCGATTGATGCATATGACTAATGTTTTTTTTGTTGGGTATCCCACTCTTTAGTTAAATGTATGCATATATCTATACATATACATATATATATCTATATATACATAGATATATGTATGTATATATATCTATGTTCAAAGCACATTGTATAGACTTGGGTTTTGAAAAAAGAGCAGAAGAAATTAACTAAGGGTTTCATAATAATAATTCCTCACTGGTAGGAATACAGAAGTGCATTTTGAGATAGATGCAGAATATTCCAGGCAAGGGTTTCATGAGATTAATTCATTAAGCACACGAATTTGGAAAAAACCATGCAAGGGTTTTGACAAAAACATATTTATTTTTAATGGGTTTGTCGATTTATGCCCAAAGTGACCTGGGTTTTTTATAGACATGTGTTCAAACCCACGAAATTCCTGATCATTTCTGGAGACAAAATCATGAGACAATCGACTTTACCAGGTCGTATTTAATAATTTAAGCACAAAAGAAAACCAAATTCACTTTTTTTTAGGGTATGTATGTATGTATGTATGTATCTGCATATGTACATATGTACATATGTATGTATGAAGCTGCATACATACATACATACATACATACATACATAAATGCAATGTGGGAAAAGGAGTGTAAGAGGAATGATTTATTTCATAAACAAGTAGTAATAATTTTTCAATCATCGAATAAATCCTTCATGGGTCGTGAAAGATGCAGAAGAAAATGATTAACCAGTACCATTGTTTGCATTTTAAAAGGATAGGCAAAGGATAGACATATACATCGATTTGCTGAATGAACAAGAGACACATAATGTAAAATGACAAATATATGTATGGTAGCCTGTTGTATGTGCAATGTATGTATGTATCTGCATACATACATACATACATACATACATACATACATACATACATATACATATGTGTGTGTGTGTGTGTGTGGGAAGCTGCATACATACATACATACATAACTGCAATGTGGGAAAAGGAGTGTAAGAGGAATGATTTATTTCATAAACAAGCAGTAATAATTTTTCAATCATCGAATAAATCCTTCATGGGTCGTGAAAGATGCAGAAGAAAATGATTAACCAGTACCATTGTTTGCATTTTAAAAGGATAGGCAAAGGATAGACATATACATCGATTTGCTGAATGAACAAGAGACACATAATGTAAAATGACAAATATATGTATGGTAGCCTGCTGTGTGTGCAATGGGAAGTAGGAAAATATAAACAAATGCTACGCTATTGTATTGGACAGCCAAATGAAACATATTTAAACAGACTAATAGACGTATATATGTGTTTGTCTATGTATATATATATATATATATATACACACACACATATACATATTAAACCCTGATAAATGACCCCCCTGACAAATGACCAAAAATAAACAAGAGACATATAAGAAAAAATAAATAACAACTATAAACCCTGATATAAACACTGAAGTAAATGACAAATGAGGAAAAACAGACAAATATAAATATAGGTACCATAGTCTACATTTTCAATGGATAGGCAAAGGAAACACACATATACATCGATTTGCTGAATGAACAAGAGACACGTAATGTAAAATGACAAATATATGTATGCTAGCCTACTGTATGTGCAATGGAAAGTAGAAATTTCTTTACAAATGGTAGAATGTATAAAGTAAGAAGACACTGCATAAATGAAAATAACTATAAGTACATACTCTGCATTTTCAATGGATAGGCAAAGGAAACACACATATACATCGATTTGTTGAATGAACAAGAGACACGTAATGTAAAATGACAAATATATGTATGCTAGCCTACTGTATGTGCAATGGAAAGTAGAATTTTTTTAAGAAATGGTAGAATGTATAAAGTAAGAAGACACTGCATAAATGAAAATAAATATAAGTACATACCTGAGACTTTGGATATCAGAGGAATGTGCAGAGGAATGTGCAGAAAATCTTTGTCGTTGCTTTCAACTTTGGTGGGAGTGGGAGTAACATGTAATTGTGAATGCTGCTGGCTACTTTCCCCCTCTTATTTAGGAATTCGAATCTGACAATTGAATGCATTCAATTTGGTGGTTGTGTTTGAATTTTGAATTTGTTAGAGCATTTGAATTTGAAGGTGCAAGTTACGTAGGTTTTTAAAGATGATATGCATTCAATTTGGTGGTTGTGTTTGAATTTTGAATTTGGTAGGAGCATTTGAATTTGAAGCTGCAAGTTACGTAGGTTTTTAAAGATGATATGACTGAATTGTGCATTACATTTGGATTTGATGTTTAATTGGGGAGCCTTACACCTATATTTAATTGTGCAGGTACCTACAGGAAATGAAATAAATACATATAGCTGACAGGGAGTGTGTGAAAGACTGTGCAAAGGAGATTGTGATTATGTCATCTAAAGCACCAGTAGCTGTGCATGTATACTTGTAAATATAAAATGTAGTGAGGGACAAACATTTGCAAGTGGGGGTAATTGTAAAAAGTAAATGATTTAAATGAAATTGTAAATGGGCCTTTTTATGTGCAAGTGGAGTTCTTTTATAAATGCAAAGGCATGTTTAGTTGTGTACTTTGATTGGTGAGTGACTCATTCTGTTATGAGCAGCTATTGGTGTTGTTGTAATTTTCTATTGGTATTGTTGTAATTTTCTATTTGTTAATAAAAAGTTTTTTTGTGGATCAGAGTTAAAATTTTTTTTGGGGGGTGGAGTGAACCTGGAGGTGGCGGTTATTCAATGGGTGGTAGCTACTGGCTCTTCTCCTAGACAACTGGACATTTCAAAAGCATTTTGATAAAATATGAAATGTAGATGCTCTTCAGCGGTAGATTGAAGTCTGTGAAACAGTATGGGAGGATGACTAACACACCTAGTCCGTTATATATATTCTTTTTAGGGGTGAAGAAACAAACAGGAGTGAAGAAGAAAACAGGCGTTTTGTTTATATCGATCATATAAACATCATGTTTAATTCAGGAGCGGTATTTGATCCATCTGAGGGTACTTCGAAAAGGTTTCCAATTCCTGTTGTTCAGGAATTGGCATCTCAGCATCTTCACAGCCTTCCTCCAAGATATATCAGATCAGAGAAAGAGCGCCCAAATAACTCTCCTCTTCATCAAATGGACATCCCCATAATTGATATGGACATGTTTCTGAGAGATTCGGATCTCTGCAGGCAAAAGGAATTGGAAAAGCTTGGTATTGCATGCCAGCAATGGGGATTTTTTCAAGTAGGTACTTCAAATTAATTATAAATTAAGTAGTAGACTAATAATTGCTACAAAAAAGTACTCTACATAACAAGACATTTGACAGCTTTAAAAGAGGATGTGTTAGTTTGTAGTTCCCTGCTATACTGTGGTTTTGTGGGGTGGATGTTTTCGCATCCTACTCCCGTTTTGTACCAACATAAGAGATGGTTTCAGTTTCAAATCTTCTGTGTTTCTTATAAATGATCCATGAATTTTTTTATTTAGTTTTCAACCAGCAGAGGTCTTCACTCTTTGTACAGAAGGATTTCAGAAAATATCTCCTCCTTATAATATGAGAGTTGCTTAAAGATCCTTCATAGGATAGAGTTGTTATCTATGTGACATGACATACTAGTAATTTGCAAGCTATTTACCATAATTATAATGTCATTACCCTTGTGACGGGATTAGCTTCAAATTTCAGATCTTCAAAAAAACCCAAAAAATCTGCAAACCCCAAAATCTCAAACCTGCATAATAACATCTCCAAAACTTGTGTCCAACTTTAAAATTTCTAAAAACCCTCTTACATTGTCATAGCTTTAACTCTGCATCATATCTACATATCGAAGGGTTATACCATAGGGATCTCTGAAAACCCCACAATCACAAATATGGCTCTGATGCCAAATATTAGGAAAATCAACTATGATTAATAATCCATTTCCTACATAAACATGCATACGAGTATATGCTGCTTACTTTGCTAAGAGTTATGTATGTCATTATGACAGGTTGTCAATCATGGAATTCCTCTGTCTATGATGGAAAGAATGAAGGAAATTGTGCGGGAATTCGTTCAACTGCCGTTGGAAGAAAAGCTCAAATATGAAATGCAAGAGGCTGAAGGCTATGGCCAGATCTTTGTAGCCTCAGATGACCAAACCCTAGACTGGGCAGACATCGTGTTCTTGACAACTCTCCCTACAGAGAATAGAAAAATGAATTTTTGGCCAACAAAGCCCGCGGATTTCAGGTACCTAAATATTATTAATTCAGGCAGAAGCCATAACATCCTGATATCATGTTTACTTTATATATGATTAAGAATCGAGTAATTTCTGCCATAACGAATCCAACTATACATGATACACATATGATGCTCTACTATTTAAAGAGCATACTCAGGAAATCATACCATCTAGGCAATTATAATAACTTTCTCAAAAACTGATTTTTATCTGCAGTTCCTTAAATCTCAATATGAGCATCATTTAAGAGGACTGACTCGTTCTCCTGCTCCGTTCTGTTTTCTCTTGCTTGTTGCAAAGTCTCTGTCCTTTGGTATGGGCTTCCTTCTCCATCGTATGGGCTTAGTCAGATTTCCCAGCCCTTGTTTTACATAACAATATTCAACTTTAACTTCTGTGAGAGCATTCGTATGAATGATGATGGCAGCTGCTCAGTGTGTATTAGATAATAGATAGTTTGTAAAAGATTTCATATATAGCATTATCCAAGAATCTTGTATTTCACAAGAGGAATAAGCATTATTGACAGTAGTCAGTAGATACCATTTCTATCAGAGAGTTGATAACAATGGGGAGATTTATATAGAATTTTAGAAGTCTGAAGACCAATGTGCAGATATCTGATCTTCACTCATTAGGAAACAAAAGCTTTGAGTATTTAGGAGATCGGTTAGGTGTTCTAGATGATGATACTTGTGATTGAAGGAGACTCTTGTAATTATAATCTCAGCCACCGCTGTTTATTAGCTGTCTTATTTTATCTGCAGCTCCTTAAATCTTAGTATGGGCATCATTTCACAGGATTGACTCTTTCCCCTGTTCTGTTCTGTTTTCTCTTGTTTATTGCAGAGTCTCTGTCCTTTGGTATGGACTTCCATCTCCATCGCATGGACTTACTTAGATTTCCCAGCCCTTGTTTTACATAACTATATTCAACTTTAACCTTTGGGGCAGTCTTTGTATGAATGATGATAGTGTTAATGTTTTAGGATCAGATTTAATAGAAAGCAGAAAATGCAACACAATGACACAGCAGATACCCTGGGAAAACCCTCCTCTTGAGGGAGAAAAGCCCAGCCTCAAATATATCTCATATATATTGAAATGTCAACACAAATGTCTCCTTTACAAAGGCCACTATGAAGGCCAATAAGTGGCACCACAAACTGATGCAAGCACAGTAATACAATGATGTAATTTGCTGATGATAAGACTCAGCCTTATACAGAATCTCAAATTGCTCTTCTACAGTATTCACATCAAGAATATTGAGCTATCTTAAACAATGAATGACAGCACCTCTCTTAGATGCAAAATACAGAATAATATATTTTCCCTTAAAGTCGATCTGCTACTACAGAAATATAATTTGCTGTAAGTGTCTGCTATATGTAAACAAGGACTCATTACATGCATAAGAAGACGCACTAGGAGGGGAGTTACATTTGCTTAAATTAGAGATTCTCATGCATGTCAGTACGAAGATTCCTTTGCATGTTAAATGCATGTCAGTTACCTCTGCATTTCAGATGCCTATTTTAGGAGTTACAAAGAAGATTCCCATGCAAGTCAAGCATAACTAAATAAGAAGATTCTTCTGCAGTTAGAAGATACCTCCTGCAGCTCCTGAACATTAACAAATTAAGAAGATTCTTCTGTAGTTAGAAGATACCTCCTGCAGCTACTGAACATTAACACTCCCTCTTAGTTAGGGAGGTATCTTTTCAAATATCCATGCACAAGTATGATGTTGACATCTCATCATGACGTCCACCATGGCTACTCCAATAGAATGAAACAAAAGGGCTTTCACCTCAAATCTCTCTCGCAGAGAGAAATGCATTAACAAGGGCTGATACCTCAAATCTCTCTTGTAGAGAGAAATGCATTAACAAGGGCTGATACCTCAAATCTCTCTCATAGAGAAATGCATTAACAAGGGCTGATACCTCAAATCTCTCTCACAAAGAAATGCATTAACAAGGGTTGATACCTCAAATCTCTCTCGCAAAGAGAAATGCATTAATAAGTAATGACACTCAAATCTCATAGAGAAAAATGCATTAATAATAGATCTCCATGATGATGAAACTCCATTTGAAGCTCCAAGTACTTGCATCAACCTTCTGACCTCCTCGTCCAAGGTTGCGTCTGATGAATTGTCAAACTCCCTCTGAATGTAAATCCCTCCTCTTCGAAGAAATTGATCTCAAAGATAACCTGAATAGGTTCCTCCTCTTCAAGAGATGTCTTCAGCCACCAACTCAGTCCCATGGCTGCAAGCTATGACTCCATGCTTGATCATTTCTCCAATTGGCATGAGTTCCTTACAGGATGCCTCAAGCTCTTCTTCTCTAGGCAATCTCTCATCACCCTCTTGCTCCTCGATCCGTCCTGGAAGCATTTAGAGAGAGATTACTAATAGTTTAAACTATCCAAAAGAAATATCAAAGCTAGAAGCATACAAGATTCACTATCCATTGATGTAGCATGAATTAATAACTACATAAATAATTCATTCAAGGTACAAGTATAAGATACTTATCTCTTTATGTTGGTACACCAATGAGCTAGACCTATAGCTGTGTCTCATCTTCGCCACCTTCACTCGATCTCACCCTCATGAAAGTGGGAATATGAAACGACCGTTTATCAAAGATTGAAGACTCCATTTAAATCTTGAGATCACATTATGAATCAACGCACCCAAACTCATGCGATGAAAGAGTTTAAGTAATTAAAAGAGTAAAAAATCATCACGACTTCCTTCCATAAACGCGGCCTTTTGACTTCCCAAGCTTGTAAATGGAGATTGCAGCTCCAAGAAACTCTTTATACACAACACACTTAATCAGAGTTCTGAATAAATTTTAGTCTTCTACAGAAAAAGATACAACAGCCAATTAAAGCTAGCCTTTAAGAGGCACTCCTCGAGACTTCTTCAGAAAAGACATACACCCATGAATTCCAAAGGGCTTCACACATCGTGGATGGCAACAAAATAGATTATATATAACACCCTCGTTAGCTCAGAGAATTTTTGCATATCCAGAACTCAAAACAAGCAATAGAATAGTATCTAGAAAGTCACGGCTTCACATCAAGTGAAACTAGCCTAGAAGTTACTCACACTTTTATATTGCCCATGCCTAAAGAGGCCAACAACATAGTAACATTCTTTCATATCGCTTTTACCAAAACACATCTCAATGCATCAGACCCCTTTGAATTGTGCATAGGACATTCAACTCAAAAGACCGCAGAAGATAACAACAAAACAGAAGAACACCCAATGTTTCTTTCCATGGCACTTGCACACACAGACTCAAACAACTTTTGCCATGCCTACTAATCATGTCTAAGATTTACACTCTTAAAAAGCCTTCAAAACTCCACTGAGCCACAAGAGACTGTGTTCCTGTTAGACCAAATCTGATCGGATCTTTTTGTAGACCTGCTCTGATACCATGTTAATGTTAGGATCAGATTTAATAGAAAGCAGAAAATGCAACACAATGACAGCAGATACCCTGGGAAAACCCTCCTCTTGAGGGAGAAAAACCTAGCCTCAAATATATCTCTTATATATTGAAATGTCAACACAAATGTCTCCTTTACAAAGGCCAATATGAAGGCCAATAAGTGGCACCACAAACTGATGCAAGCACAGTAATACAATGATGTAATTTGCTGATGATAAGACTTTTTACATGTAATCTCAATTGTTTTTCCACAAGATTCACACTGCTATTTGAGCTATCTTTAACAATGAATGACAAGACCTCACTAGATGCAAAACACAATAATATATTTTCCCTTAAAGTCAATCTGCTGCTACAGAATTATAATTTGCTGTAAGTGTCTGCTATATGTAAACAAGGACTCATTACATGCATAAGAAGACGCACTAGGAGGGGAGTTACATTTGCTTAAATTAGGGATTCTCATGCAGCAAAAGCAGTATCAAGACTTCGCATGTTAAATGCATGAAGCATCGTGATTTTGATGTCTATTTAGGAGGAGTTATGTAGAAGATTCTCATGCATAACAGTTACGCCAAATAAGAAGATTCTTCTGCAGTTAGAAGATACCTCCTGCAGCTCCTGAACATTAACAAATTAAGAAGATTCTTCTGCAGTTAGAAGATACCTCCTGCAGCTACTGAACATTAACAAATTAAGAAGATTCTTCATAGCTAGGAAGATACCTCCCGCAACTACCGAATACTTAACACACTCCCCTTAGCTAGGAGGCCTTTTCAAATATCCATGTACAAGTATGAGTGTTAACCATCTCATCATGCACGGCCCACTGTGGCTATTCCAATAGAATGAAACAAAAAGGGGGCTTTCACTCAAATCTCTCTCACAGAGAGAAATGCATTAATAAGGCTATATTCTCAAATCTCGCAGAGAAATGCATTAACAAGGGCCATACTCTCAAATCTCTGCAGAGAAATGTTTAACAAGGGCCGGGCATTTCAAATCTCTCGCAGAGAGAAATACATTAACAAGGGTCGACACCTCAACTTCTCTCACACAGAATGCATTAACAAGGGAATGATACCTCAAATCTCTCTCATAGAGAAATGCATTAACAACAAATCTCCATGATGATGAAACTCCCTCTGAAGCCCCAAGTACTTGCATCAACCTTCTGGCCTCCTCATCCAAGGTTGCTTCTAATGAATTGTCAAACTCCCTCTGAATGTAAATTCCTCCTCTTCGAAGAAACTGATCTCAAAGATAACCTGAATAGGTTCTTCCTCTTCGAGAGATGTCTTCAGCCACCAACTCAGTCCCATGGCTGCAAGCTATGACTCCATGCTTGATCATTTCTCCAGTTGGCATGAGTTCCTTACAGATGCCTCAAGTTCTTCTCTAGGCAATCTCTTTATCAACCTCTTGCTCCTCGATCTGTCTTGGAAGCATTTAGAGAGAGATTACTAATAGTTTAAACTATCCAGAAGAAATATCAAAGCTAGAAGCATACAAGATTCACTATCCATTGATGTAGCATGAATTAATAACTACATAAATAATTCATTCAAGGAACAAGTATAAGATACTTATCTCTTTATGTTGGTACACCAATGAGCTAGACCTGTAGCTGTGTCTCATTTTCGCCACCTTCACTCGATCTCACCCTCATGGAAAGTGGGAATATGAAACAATCGTTTATCAAAGATTGAAGACTCTATTTAAATCTTGAGATCACATTATGAATCAACGCACCCAAACTCATGCGACGAAAGAGTTTAAGTAATCAAAAGAGTAAAAAATCATCACGACTTCCTTCCATAAACGTGGCCTTTTGCTTCCCAAGCTTGTAAACAGAGATTGCAGCTCCAAGAAACTCCTTATACACAGCACACTTAATCAGAGTTCTGAATAAATTTTAGTCTTCTACAGAAAAAGATACAGTAGCCAATTAATGCTAGCCTTCAAGAGGCACTCCTCAAGACTTCTTCAGAAAAGACATACACCCATGAATTCCAAAGGGCTTCACACATCGTGGATGGCAACAAAATAGATTATATATAACACCCTCGTTAGCTCAGAGAATTTCTGCACATCCAAAACTCAAAACAAGCAATAGAATAGTATCTAGAAAGTCACGGCTTCACATCAAGTGAAACTAGCCCAGAAGTTACTCACACTTCCATACTGCCCATGCCTAAAGAGGTGTCAATAAATATATAACATTCTCATATCAGTTTTAACAAAACATGACTCCCACGCATCAAGACCCCTTTGAACAGCAATAGGACATTCACCCGCACTGCAGAAGATAAGTCAACACAAAATAGCATTGACTCCATCACTTTCTTTCCATGGCACTTGCACACACAGACTCAAACAACTTTTGCCATGCCTACTAATCATGTCTAAGATTTACAATCTTAAAAAGCCTTCAAAACTCCACTAAGCCACAAGAGACTGTGTTCCTGTTAGACCAAATCTGATCGGATCTTTTTGTAGACCCGCTCTGATACCATGTTAATGTTTTAGGATCAGATTTAACAGAAAGCAGAAAATGCAACACAATGACACAGCAGATACCCTGGGAAAACCCTCCTCTTGAGGGAGAAAAACCCAGCCTCAAATATATCTCTTATATATTGAAATGTCAACACAAATGTCTCCTTTACAATATGAAGGCCAATAAGAGGCACCACAAACTGATGCAAGCACAGTAATACAATGATGTAATTTGCTGATGATAAGACTCAGCCTTATACAGAATCTCAAACTGCTCTTCTACAGTATTCACATCAAGAATATTGAGCTATCTTAAACAATGAATGACAGCACCTCACTTAGATGCAAAATACAGAATAATATATTTTCCCTTAAAGTCAATCTGCTGCTACAGAATTATGATTTGCTGTAAGTGTCTGCTATATGTAAACAAGGACTCATTACATGCATAAGAAGACGCACTAGGAGGGGAGTTACATTTGCTTAAATTAGAGATTCTCATGCATGTCAGTACGAAGATTCCTTTGCATGTTAAATGCATGTTAGTTACCTCTGCATTTCAGATGTCTATTTTAGGAGGAGTTACAAAGAAGATTCCCATGCAAGTCAGTTACACCAAATAAGAAGATTCTTCTGCAGTTAGAAGATACCTCCTGCAGCTACCGAACATAACTATATTCAACTTTAACCTTTGGGGCAGTCTTCGTATGAATGATGATAGCAGCTGCTCTAGTTTGGAAAATATTTGATATACTCTGTTTTTAGTTGTGTCTTTGATGGATTGAGCTGAAACTTTTATGTAAGAAGGTTCTGGCATATTAAAGAAAAACTGTCTTTTGTTGTGTGACCGCATAAAGGGAGAACAGAACTGTCTATTGTGTGTAAATAGAGTTGAAGCACTCTGTTATAAACATTTGTATGTAAATAGAGTTGAAGCTCTTTGTTAACCTATATTTATAAAGCATATTTTACTGTTCATCACTGTTATTATTATTATTATTATTTCTCCTTCCTCTGCCTTTTCCTTCAAGATGTTAATGAATCTTATTTAAAATGGTGCTGAAGACCTGTATCCTCCTCTCCACTAGCTACTCAAAGTCTCTAGGCCATAAACTTGCCTCAGTTTTTTAATATTTAAACATTTTTCTTTATCTCAAACATTCTATGAAACTGCATACTAAAAATAGAAGAGCCTTCACCATGGGACTGACCTCACGTAGATGAGTAAAATATTCAGGTCTGCCTGCATTCAGTGGTTATTTGCACAGTAAGAAATATGATGAGCATATGCACTGAGCACTCTCATTAACTGGAAAGCAGAGGCAGTTATACAGAGTGGGAAATTGCAAATGGTATGATGGATAGACACTGTCTTCCATAAAGGTGTGTTTTTGGCTTCTTAGTTTAAGACAATGCGGCATTGCATCAGTTTCATTTTCAACATTTCCCTCTTTCCATAAAAGGAATACAATCAAATTCAAGCAAATGTGGTTGATCATTTTGTTGATCTCATGTTGATTAAATGTCACTGAATTGATCTTTCCCCGCTTTTCCTACACTGTCTCTGATGGCTATAGGTATGTAAAAATATATCTACTTCTTTGATTCCCTTTTATTCAGTCTATTTCATAATAATTGGCTGTTCAAGTGGCATGTTTACATCCGATTTTTATAATTTTCATTTCTCAATCTGATTGCGCTGCCCATTGTTACAGAGAAACTGTGGATCGATACGCTGTTGAAATTCAAAAGCTTTGCAAGACATTGTTTTGCCTTCTATCAGAGAAAATTGGGCTAAAACCAGATCGTTTCATTAACATGTGTGGGGAAATGGAACAGGCAATACGAATGAATTACTACCCACCCTGCCCAAGACCAGATCTTGTTTTAGGCATAAGCCCTCATGCAGACGGAAGTGCTTTGACAGCGTTGCTGCAGGATGATGAAACAGTGGGGCTACAGATCTCTAAGGATGGCAAATGGGTTCCTATTCAACCCATCCCAGGGGCCCTGGTTATCAATGTTGGGGACATGCTTGAGGTAATGATGATGGATTTTAGCAGCCTTTAGGCCAAAAGAATCTGAAGGATGTTAAATTGTTTCAAAGATTATTTCTATAGGTGTGCAATTATGAAACCTTTTGTCCAAATTGTTAGTTGTCTGAATTTAAGCTTTCATGTATTAAACAAAACCATCTTCTCTCCATTCTCGATGATGCTACCTGGATTTGATAAATGGGGATTAATGTTTGATGCCACCTGATTGATTTCAAATCTAAGTTTTGTTTTGTGTTTTGATTTAGGTATTAAGCAATGGAACATATAAGAGCATCGAGCACAGGGCGGTCACAAACATCGACAGAGATCGAGTCTCCATTGCCATGTTTTACACTCCAAGTAAGGAAACAGAAGTGGGTCCTGCTCCAGAGCTCATAGATGAGTTGAATCCCTGTCAATACAGAACATTCATTCATGAAGATTATATGCAGCATTTCTTTTCTAGCAAACTTGAGGGGAAGGCGTGTCTTGAATTTGTTAGAATCAAGTGATTTAAGATTGTTCAATATTGGGCTCGGTTGACAGTCTACCTACGGTGGCTACTCAACAACCTAGAGTCTTTTCGATTATCTTCTTCTGTCTTTAGATTGCTTGGGCTTTTATTTGATAAGGTGCCCAGTAATCTAATCCATTGCACGAATTAGAAGAAAAGAAAGTGACTTCATATGCATGAAGTGCATTTGTATATAATGCTTACCAAAGCTAACTTAAATTAAAAGCTATATGGCTTTTCATATGTTAAAGAATTGTATATTGTATTTTTTTTTGAATTGGATAACTTTTATGTTTTGGTTCTTAGTCAAAGAGGCGTTAGTTTAGGTGCATGTTCTCAAATCAAATTGTAAAAATGATCTGAGTTTGACATAATACCCTCCATCTAGATAATAAGAAATAACAAGTAAAAATAGAGATTAAAATTAAAAGATGCAGTTTTTTTGGATAAATAAATAGTTGTAGCCAAACTAACTTGATGTGTTCAACCCCTTATGGTAGTAGGATATTTCATTCCTGGTCACACTATCTTTAACATATGTTGTGCCCTATTTATTTATGATCGTGAATAGAAGTAGCACACATGTTTGCTAAAGACTTCCACTTGGGTATTTCAATTGTGTGTTAGTCTCTTAATCTTTTATTTTTCTACATATAATCTATAAACTTGTCTTTCTCGAGATTGGTTTGTCCCCTTGACCACATGGGATCTAGATTATTGGTATTGAAGTAGTCTTCCCATATGCCAATATAAACATGCACATAACAATAGAAGGAAAGTTGTCTACTCAATTCATCTATTGAGTTACTATATGCACATATAGAAAGAGTAAAATGGTAAATACAAAGAAAACATTAAAAGTGTCTTCAACTATTTAAAGGATGATCAATGAAGCCCTTCAATAGTTATTCCAAACTCTTTGGACAATTCCACAAATGCACACCAACTTGGACCAATACTATAATGTACCAAACAACTTATTCCCATCCAACTCTAAAACTTATGCAAGGTATAAATCAAACTAAACATTTTGACAAATGAAGGAAAACTTTGTCATGAATATAGATAACATGGTATAATAGTTAGCAGTGTATTTCTTTACCAATCACTTCACAATTGAATAGAATATTTCTCTTACACCATTAAATATGTTGATTGTAGAGTTTCATTAAATATGTTGATTGTAGAGTTTCACTATATAATCAATGCATATCACAATAGGAATATGGTATGATTTGAACATGGGATTCCATTGTTAACACCTTTTAGGAGGAATACTACCCTCATAGACACTATGAGGATGAGTACATGAAATCTTAGGAATTGTTTGAACATAAAGAACACTTAGTTGAAGACTATACTAATGATTTCTATGACTAATCTATGCACCTACATGAAGAGACGCTTGAGAAACACTAAGTGCTCAAATATATAAGTGGGTTACCACATTATATGTACACATATATGGAGCTTATAACTTTAAAAATATTGCGTCAAGTATTCCACAACACATCCAAGATTGAAAAAGTAAAGCTCAAGGAGAATTTTTCTTCACATAAGAATAAGCTTGTGCAAGAAATAAAATTTGAGCCCTTTACATCAAAGAATAACTCCCTTGTGTATAAACAATGAAATAACTCCAAGTCATTAGCATAAAATTCTAAAGTCACAAGATTCTTTATGCCAAACAAGAATAAGGGAAAGAAGAATCCATATTATAAATAGTACCATTACCATCAAATGAGTTCTCATAATGATGTAGTAAGGTAATAGGGGTCAATTGAACAACTATCTTTAACCTAGAAGCCTTGCCACTTTCAAAATAAAATTAACACACTATATCTAAATTAACAAGATGATTATTTATACTAATTTTAAAAATAAGCATTCAAACTAGTTTACATGCATGCTAAGGAACCCTTGCACCACAACTCAATATAGAATGTGGGATAAGCATAGTCTATGCTTAGGATGAACAAATTTCTAGTTAATTTTCTCCATAGGTTCTATCCATAATGTCCTTTTTCTCTAGATATTCTTCATTACTTTATTTTCCCCTATTCCATCATTTTTATTTTTGTGTTCATGTCTATGCATTTCTTTTTGCCACAAGTCAGGGCACATTTTGAGTTCAAATGAGCTATCAATGAACATGCACCTACCCTTATTTCCTTTAAGTTAATTTATTTTGTTTTTAACTTATTCAATCCTAGGTGTCCTCATGTATATTTGTGTAATGATTTCCAATCATCAAATATTGGTTATTCACCTTCTAGGGAGATTTATCCTCATGTTGGACCATTTTAAATTGAAAGGAAGCAAGGTAAGTAGAAAAATCTTCCTACACTAATCTAAGAAGGGGAGATAGTACAAATTTTGAAACCCTTATATATTTACAGTGAGAAGATGTACATTTAGATAACATTTAAATAAAATATAAATATACCATAACACTAGATTTATGTTGGGAAAATACTTATAGGAGAAAACTCCACACTTCAAAAGTATAACTCAATGTATTATATGTAAATAATGGTGTTAATACAATTTCAGAGCAAAGCTTTCTATGAAATTCTTCAACAATGACAAGATTTCAAGAGTGATTATGATAGCATAATGATACCTAAAAACAACTTGATAATCTATCTACAACTACACAAGTATCCAATATATAGTATATATATATTTTTATGGCATAAATTTGTACCCTTATGCAATTTACCATAACACCACCCTTCCTTTAGCCTTATAAGTTGATAATGCAAAAACTTGTCATCCTAGGTTCATTTTCATCCATGCCTTGTCATTTTTTGTCGATGGAGGAATTTTTGTTGGGGACACCCTCACACCATGTAGACATTTGCACATTGTGCTAGCATCCTGACAAGACTCTCAGGTTAGTGGATGTTGGGACATTACACTTCCTACCACTCGCAAAGTGTAACACCTCCTACAACTACAGACCCACTTAAAAACGTCCATTTTCTCTCTAAACATCCATTTTTGAATCTGCATTCTCATTCCACTCAACTCTAATCACATTCTACTCACTTCTAAACTCTCATTCTTTTTCATTCTCTCCATTCTTTCTTTCTACACCATTATTCTGGCAAGTTTCAAGCTCTACAACACACTCACATGATCGTCTCACATTATTGAAGTTCTCACTCTTCCTCTCGGCTTCACCAAGCTTGTAGAAGGGAGGGTAGCTCTTTGTCATTTCATAACATTATCCTTCTTATAGTTAGCATATTGATGTCTTTGCATACTCTATGTCTTGTTTATTGTTTTCTTTATATATATTTCTATACCATGGTCTATCTGGTTGTCCATGGAGGTGGAAACACCAAAGCAGGGGTTTGACTAAGGCAAACCCTGAAATGCAACCCTAACATTTTATCATCTTTGTGTGTGCAGGATTTTTTTGTGAGGAGCTTACAAAAGGCTAGACCTATTGTGAGTTAAATCCCTTTTCTTCCACCAACCTGCTATTTTTCTTAATAGTTAGTTTATTTATCTTTATATTATTCTTATTATTATATTGCTTTACATTTTATGCACTTTTAGCATTATGTTATTGTTGTTATAACTGGCCCTAGGAGCTTATGGTTATAGATTTTTCTCTTTGTCCGTACAAGACGCTAGTGCACCATAGAGACGCCAATGTGTCATGCTATTGTTCTTAACCCATGTTTTCATCCTTTGAACATAATTATGTTAGTTTGTTCTCAAGACCTATGAGGTATGTTCACATGATTCCTAAATTCCTCCATCCAAAAACCTGAAAGCATAGTCCAATATTTCCTTCATTTGTCACCTCATCACTTGAGCTTTCATCATTAAGGTAACCTAGAGAAACCCATTGCCTATAGGCTCTTCCCTATCCTAGAGACTCAAGAGTGGCATATCCTCTCAATTACATTTTGGTGAACCTGACGTGAACCTTCCTCTTCTTATTTTTGTTTCAAAAAAAATTCTTCTCTCACATCTAGGACGTTTCACAGATAGCACGTTGTGAGTCTTTTCTGATCTTTACAACCTAGTCTTCAATCTCTAGACTTGTAGTAAGAAGGAGTTATCAAAAAATAAGAATGGGATCTTGAAGGTTTAGTCCTCCCCGCTCTGGCTCAAACTTCAAAGAGATCATTACTGGACTCATTCGGATTCACCTCTCCCTTTAATGAAGCTACAACTCGTGTTCCTACCCCTCTAGCCTCACCCTTTGCCTCTTATATGAAAGATGAAGCTACTCTCAAGGTACCTACAGAGAAAATTTACTCCTTGGAAATGAGACTACAAAAGCTCGAGGGGTTCTAAGCAAGAGATGATAGCTTTTCCCAAGTAGCTCCTATTATTGAAAAACTAAGGACCATGTTGGGTAAAGATCAAAGAGGGGAGTTCTAAGTGAGAGATTATAGCTTTTCCCAAGCAGCTCCTATTGTTGAAAAACTAAAGACCATGTTGTGTAAAGATCAAAGAGGATTAGAGGTTCTTTGAGGAATAACAGCTATTGTAGATACTCATGTCCCATCCTACACGTCTACCTTGGGTGCTACCCAAGATGTTGGCTCAGATATCGCTGGAAGATAGCTGAAAATATTGATGCCTAGGGTGTCTATGAACATGGTTGAGATGGGTCCCTCTACTAACACCAACATTGTACTTTAGTAGAATCATATGATTAAATTAAATAGGGTTCCTCTGGGTTTTAGTTATTCCACACCTGAGGTTCAATACATCCCTATCTTTCCATGCTAGTGTTGATGCCTCTATTGGAACTAGTGTTGGGGGCTCTACTAATGTGGGTTTTGGTGGTTCTATTAGTAGTTTTGGTGGTGGTGTTTCTAGTCATATTTTTTCTACTGATTGTGTCCTTAATGCTCTTCTATAGAATATTGGATGTATGCAGAATCAGCTAGCAAACTTGGTCAACTCATCCTCTCAACCTATGTTTCAAAATTTCTATCATTGTAGTCCTCTACCTATGGCTATCCTAAACACTCCTATCCCTCAAGGGGTAGAGGTCTTTCAATTCAAAAAGTATAATGGTTGTGGAGATATGCAAACACATGTTTCATCCTTCAATTCCATGTGTACGGACTTCTTCCACCATGATACACTTTTGGAAAAACTATTCTTGCATTCCCTTAAGGATGTCACTTTGGAATGGTACTACTTGTTTCCTGATAACTCTATTTTCTCCTTCGATAATCTAGTAAACTAGTTCCTCCATCAATTTTAGGTCAACATTGGGCTAAAGATTGCATTTTCCAATCTCATCCAATGTAAGCATGAACCTCACGAGAAGGTAATTGATTTCATAGCTCGGTATAAAACCTTATTTTCTTAAATTTCTTATCCTTTACTTGATTCTAATGTACAAAAAGTATTCATCAAAAAATTACTATTTTTGCTACAAGAAAAAAATATTTTAATAAAATGCCATCATGTGTGCATCTATGTGTTACCTTACCTAAGTACTAGAAAATGGTCGCCTAGCACAAGGATTCGTCCTCATGCTCTCGTCAAGATGGTTGATTATTTGTGTCAGTTTTTGGAAAGAATAAGGTTGTGGCAACACATGGTCTCAATTCCAATAGACAAAAGTGCTACAAGATAAAATAGAGTATTCAATAGTTAAGTTATCACAATCTTACAATAGCATCCTACAAAAACTTTTGAAAGATAAAATAATAACCTTGCTAGAAATTAGACCTCTTTCTGAGTCGTATCCTCAATGGTATGACACCCAAAAGTTCTATTAGTTCCACCAAGTCTCTAGAAATAACACCAAGACATGTGTTCACTTGTGTCATGTGATTCAGGACTACATCAATAATAGGACTATTCGGCTCAATGGAAGGAAACAGAACGAACAAATTTGTAGCAAAGTTGAATAGCCAACTATAGATCTACATAAATCCATTCCCATCACACACTACTAATTTGATCACTCCATCTTCTTCATCTTCTGATTTCACCCCATCCAAGCATGTGAATGTAGTCTCATTCACTCATATTCCTCCTTCAAAACATGTGAATGTTGTCCTTGACATTACTTTCACTTCACATGATCTACCTCTAAACAAGGAGCTCTCTTTGTTATGTGTTCTCGCTTGTATCAATGGTAATGTCATGGTGGGCATCATGGTGGGTGTCATGGTGGCTCCTTTGATCCATGTGAATATCATTACGGAGAAGACCATTTTTATTAACAACTTACATAAGAAGAAATATGATGAGTCATAGGCTACCCTTCCAATGCATGATGGGTTTTTTGTTGCACCTATTAGTACTATTTCTTTGTTGGTCCTAGTAGTACCTAAGGCTTTGGAAGTCACATTTGTTGTGATTCCTAAGTTTGAATTCTTAGAGTGAGGCTAGGCATTCCATGGCTAGCCTCCATGAATGTACTCACTTCGATAGTCCATAAATGTCTAAAGTTTCCTAATGAGGGTACCATGCATATTATCTAATAAACTGGATACAAAGCACTGGTAGCATGTGGGGGCTTCTCCCTTGACCACTTTTGGCCACCCCAATCAGATCCCTCCCTCCTTAGGGGGATCTTTTATAAAGATCCAATTTCAAACACAAGACTAGGGGCTCAACACTGAAGGGTGGTTTTTCCCATATCCCTATGTTGTTTCTTTGAAGACTTCCTTTTGTGCTCAATAACAAGCTTCATCCTTCACCCCTTCAAAAGGGAAGGAGAAGCTTGCTCTTTCCCTAGGGCCTCCTCCCTCTTCTAATTCTTCTTCTACACCTTCTTCTTCTTCCCAGCCTTTTATGGCATCATATATTCTTGCTACTATGCATAGCACATGAAAAGGAAAAGCACCCATGTTGCAAAAATCAAAGCCTTGAGTTTCTTAGCTTCCTGTCTTACCCATGATGCCTTGACCCACCCTCTATGGCAAGGGAAAGTGTTCTCATGGGGTTCTTCTTGCATATCAACCTCTACGACCTTCACCTATTCCTCCACTTTCCTTTAAGGCAAAGAAAGGAAAGAGGCTCATCACTAAGATGCTTGTCCCTACCTTTTCTTTTGTGCCTCCTGCTCCTACTCCTATTTAGGATACCACCCTTCCACTGGTGATGGTTGTGAAGGATACTCTTGTGGTAGAGAAAGATCCCCCGACCTCTTCTCAATTCATGCCTTCTAGTTCCCCAAGCCAATGTAACTAGCTTACGCACAAGCGTAAGCACTAGAAAAAGGCTCTGGCTAAGGAGCACATCACTTTACAAAATATTGGGGAGGAACTCGTTATTTTAGATACTTTTTCTATTATTCCCTTTTCCCTTGTTGTTTCTTCTTCCTTGGTTCCCATCACCTCTATTATTCTTCTAGCTTCATCAACAGATCCTAATGACCCTCACCCCAAAAGGGTGAAAGTTTTCATCTCTCCCTTGGTAGAGCCTCCCCTTCTTACTTCCCTTCCTGATATTCCTCCTTTCCCACAGCTCGTGGACATTCCTCACACAAAGGTAGTGTCCTTTATGGCTTTGTATCCTTCTACTTTCTCTTCATCTTTGGGGCTTCCACATCCCCCATTGAAGTGCAAGCTAGAAGATGACCTTGCCTCGAGTGATGGTTGTAAGCAATCTTCGTCTTCTCTTGAGTCTTCTACTTTGTCTCACATTGTCCTTGCAATGGAGGCAACAATGACTTCCCTAAATTTGGTTACTACCTCTCTTCCTGAGGTTGGTAGTGACTCTTAGGTGTCTCATACTCCTACTTAGTTGGCACATGCTACTCCTAAAAACTGCATGTTCAACTCATTGGAGGACATCCCAACTCTGTCCTTAATCTTTGCAAGATTGATGACCTTTGCCTCACAAGAGCTCGGTGATAAAGACCTCAAGGGGTCTTCATCCCTAGCCCTTGTTGGAGGAGATTTTAAGATCTATTGGTGGATGAGGACTAGGGTGTTACCATCTTCTACATTTGTAGATTAGTTTTGCATGATTGTTTGTGCTCCCCTGTGCTTGTTTATATGTGTTTATGCTCTTTCCTAGAGGATCCTTTCTACCCTTGTTAGTGCTTAGATATAGGAGAGAAACTCTATCATACACTTTTTCCATTTGTCTCATCATTCTTCTATATGTTGTAACTTTTTATTTCACATTAGAAATGATGCAAAGTGTTGAGGGCATTTAGGCCTTCTTTCATGTTGACCCAATTTTTATTTTTATTTTGTCTTCATGTGCCCTTATTTGTATTTTGATACATTTGTGGGGATATACACTTATTTATTTATATCTATGAGTAGTTTTGACCCCAAATAATCAAATCCCCCTATGCTCATGATTTCTTCGTCTCTACTTTTATGCTTCATGATGTTGTGGTTTCTATGTGTTGTCCCTCATGTGACAATATTCCACAAAAACATCTCGCCATGTATATCATGTCATGATGTCTCTTGTCTTTCTCTTCTCCTTAGAATGACATGTGCTCCTTTACATTTCACACATCATTCTAAGATGGGGCTATCATATCCACTTAATTTTTAAAAAGGATTATTCTTTCAGAAGGATTCCTTGATGTATTTATGTCTTATGTCTCATCATCTAGCTTGGGGACAACTTAACTAGACTTTTCTTGTCTTTTCTATGACTTTCCTGCAACACAATTTGTAGTAGCCACAAGCCTATATGCTTATCTATGGTCTCTAGCCATGCTATCCATACCTATCAACATTTGGGACATTGCACTTCTTTCCACCTGTGAAGTGTAATGCCTCCTATGATTGTAGACACGCTCGAAAATGTCTATTTTGCCTCCAAACCTCCATTTTGGATCTACATTTTCATTCCACTCAACTCTAATCACATTCTACTCACTTTGACTCTCTCATTCTTCGTCATTCACTCCATGCTTTCTTTCTACACCATTATTCTTGTAGGTTTTAGCCTCTACAAACACACTCACACAATCATCTCATATTCTTAAAGCTCTCACTCTTCCTCTCGATTTCTCCAAGCTTGTAGCATTATCATTCTTATAGTGATCATATTGTTGTCTTTCCATACTCTACATCTTGCCTATTGTTTTCTTTATCTATATTTCTATATTATGGTCTATCTAGTTGTTCATGGATGTGGAAACACCAAAGTGGGGGTTTGACTGAGGAAAACCTTGAAACACAGCCCCAAGATTTTCTCGTCTTTGTGTGTGTAGGATTTTTTTCATGAGGAGCTTGCAAGAGGCTAGACCTACTATGATTTAAATCAATTTTCTTCCACTATGAACCGTAGATATTTTGGACCCAATGGACTCTCTAACTCTTGTAGGGTTTTTTCACCTAAAAGGAGAGAGATTAGATCCAAAAATGCTTACTAGTTCATTCAAATTAGATTGTGTGTGATGTTGTATGAGATAAATAGAATTATATGAATGCAACTAAGTTAAATAATTGAATCATTAAACATCCAAAATCTAAGAAATAAGACTTGTTTGAAAACACATTGTGATGTTGCAACCATGAACTAGAAACTTAAGTAAATGAAAAAAAATTAATGAGATTAAACAGAGTGCACCTAGAGGCAGAAATATGTCACTAGAATATTCTGGAATGTCTCAGAAATTGTTGTTAATTTCCACTGGGACTCATTTGCCATGCATGGAAAATCAGTCCTGTTGCTGGTGAAATCTTCCAGAAACTTGTTTCTGACTGTCGGGAGCTGAAATATGAGAAAATCAATTTCCAAGCCTATAGGTGGGACTCATTCGCCATGGGTGGCGAATCAGTCCACCTAAAAAATTCTAGAAAATCAAAGGAATATTTTGTGGAGTTAGATCTGTACTTCTGTCTCCCACAGGTCTCTGCTTTTGAAACTATCAGATTCGGGTCTGAAAATGACTTTTTTGTTGATGATTTGACTTGAATGATGAAGAGAGGACTTGAATGACTTTGCAACTTGATCTCTAATGATTTCTAAGCTTATAAAGGACCTAAATCTACAAACACACAAGACAAGAAGAGGAAATGTTGAATGTTAGGGCATGGGGGTTTTCCTTAGTCAAACCTCGTTTAGGTAATTAAACCAAAATGATGAAAGAATGGAATGAAACATGAAAAATGGAATAGATTACCTTGCAATGATGATTGATCTTATAATTTTGCAACATAACATGTAGAATCGGCCCTTGAAAGTATGAAAATTGATCTTTTGATGCCTTGAAACCTAAGTTGCTTGATAGAAGATTGATGAATAATGATAAGATGGAAAAGGATAGAAGATAGGAGATGATTATGATGAGATATGAGATGGAAGAAGATATCAAAATTAGGGGAAAAATACTTATTTATACAATATTGTGCCTTACTACCATTCATACCACATCACAGGACATCAAGTGATTTTTAAATAAAAACCGAAAAGAATTTAAATATTTTTGAAATTAGAGCCTTGACTCAAAAGTGGGTGTCAGGAGTAATCTTGCATTTAATATTGTTTGTCAGGTTTACATTCAAAGATACACTTAATTAAGACATGTGAGGGCATACAGGGGTCAAATAAGTCATAAGAAAGGTGTAAATAAGGAGATTGTGCCTAGAAAAGTGTGACATCTTGTTACAAGACTTTACAACACTTAATATAGGACTTGTTGATGAGTAAGAAGGAAAATTTTAAATGAATTATAATAAAAAGAGTCTAGAAGAGTGTAGAAATGTATTACAACACTTCACAAAACCTTTGCAAGATGTCATTAAATGTATTTTATTTAATGTCACTCATGTAACCCCAAAGGACAAATACATAATAATTACAACACAATTTTTTTTTTTTTTAAATAAACATAACATACACATTAAGTCATAACATGAATTTCATTTAAACAGATTCACTAACACATACATCCCTTGGGGTACACGAGGAGTCATTACACGACTTAGATCCATACAACAGCAATAAAGAATAAAATCCAAAGATATAAGGTAAAAATTATCAAATGAAGCACAAACATGATAAATCATTGATAAGAACCATCTGAGTAAATACAACATATACATAATTAACTCAACACAATAATAACTGCCATGGCCAACAACCACATTGGGTTTAACATTACATTACAATACAATGTTCAAGAGGTACAATGATACAAAAGTGTTTCCAACATAAATGGAAACCATACACAAGATAACATGATACAAGTAAAAGAATCATAACTGGCTCCATGACAAATACAACTCTGGAGTCGCTGCATCCGCACCAATCCGCACCTCTCGATCCTCGACTGGGGACCCAATGGGGTGCTTAGCACGTTCCACCCGACCATGTGAGTCCGAAGACCCACCCCCCGTGCTAGGAGCTGACAATAAGAGTCCTCAACCAAGAACATCCCAACACGGAATCACAAGACTCACAACATACAAAAGTATCATAAAACTCAAGGATTACAAGAGTCCATATAATAACTTAAAGTCGCAAATCCCAACACATAAATCAAAGCAATGACCAATAAGCAAGTAACCAAAGAATGATCAAGAAACACTTACAATTCAAATCACAATTAAACAATATAATAACATCACATCACAGTATCATAAGATATAAGATTGTAAATCAAATATAAATGAGATCATACAAGACCGAAAAACATACTAAAGATGGATTAAAACAATAATCATAAATCAATTTAAATCAATTTAAAACAACAATCTAAACCAACTCCCATAACCTACTTCCAGAGGAACACAATAAAGTAAAACACATGGGCAACTAGGGGAGAGTGTCATCGCATAGCCCACATGGGTTCTCCTGGCCCTTCCTCCCAAACTGAGGCGCCGGCCCCCATCTATGGATCTCCTGTGCTCTTCCTCCCAATTGGAGGCGCCGGCACCATAGGGTAGCTCATGCGGAGCCGTAGACCTCTCGTGAAGACGAGGTCACGACCTTGCCAACCACGGCCTTCTCAGCCTTCCATTAGTCTACGGAAGCACTAATGAAGACAAGGCATCCATTTTATTAATCTTATAATGATATTACTATCCAACCCTCCTAAGTTAATTATTAGGTTTTCACTTGTTTACTAACTCACTCGTGGGTTCTCCTGTGCTCTTCCCCTTACACGGGGCGCCCGGCCCACCAGGAGCCACTCTCCCTAGAGACCCAACAATCTCAAACCACAAAATAACCAAGGGTTGTACCATCATAATTTGAACAAAGAATCACATAAAAGCGTTGCGAGGCATTACCCATCTCGCTACAAAACAGAGTCTCAACAATTCTCGTACAACCCTTTTCAAAATAATGATACCAATATCTTGCCATGCCAAGAGTACATAAAGAGAGAACACTGACAATCATCTCAAGCCTCTGGAAGTCAAAAGAACGACAACCCACAAATGAGGATAAAATGAAGCAATACAATCTCAACACAAAAAAACTTATCATACGGAAATCACCTCAACCAAAAAGGACTCAAGCGGGCGACCAAAATACTAGGGATCCATCAAGCTCATTCATTGATCAAATGTGAACTCAGTAAATAAAATCACCTATGAAAACCCAACAACTCAAGAGATACATCGAAATAAATTCATCATAACAACCATTAAACACGGGGATACACTTAATGAACAACAATAACCAACAAACACTTTCTATCCTTCCGCAAGGACCAAAAATATAATCACAACCTTATGACACAAAAGAGCTCCCTCCTTAAACAAAACTCAAATAAAATAAAATAAAATACAAAATCAACTTGATACAAAGCAATTGGCTCAAACCATCAAATCAACTATGAAACAAGTAAGCATCCTTATAGAGAATTTACGAGAAAGGGAATAAGGAATAGTCATCATTTAGAAAATCATCTATTTTACATAAACCCTACATTTATCCAATTATACACAATCAACTCTTACAACTATCAATTCTCCTTATTACCAAAATAACACTATGCTAACCAAGAATTTTTCATATCTTCAACATATCCCTATCTACTTCATAAACTTATAAATATAAAGCAATCACACTAATATTCACGCCACACAATTACATGAATGAATATTTATACAAAAAATGTTCATTTCGCATAACAATTCCTAGGTCTCAGAAATAAATATAAAAGATTCCATTACCTATTTGCCAAGAGTATCTAGTAGCCAATCATAATAAAAGAATATGTCTATGACATTATACTTTCTTCCTATTTCAAATTAATTCTTCTAATTGACTTAATATTTCAATTTCATTATTTTCCATAATCATCTAATTTAACATCATATAACTTACTAGCAATAACTACCTATTCAACAATTGAATTAATCAATACCTTATTACTAATTTTATCCTTTCTTACAAAACTTAAGACGCTAAAAAGGAACTCGGTCAACAATTCTATTCTATCAATTGCAACTTACACTTTTCCAAATATACATTATTTTTCGCATCCCCTTTTTCTGATCTAAATCAATGAAACTACTCTTCGTTTTATTTATTTATTATTTTCAAATTCACTAACTATATTCTCTAATGAATACAAGACAAAAAGGTCTTCTTTCTTGAATCATAATATTTATATACCAAAATTACATATATCTCTATATAGCACACATAAATATACATCTTTATTTATTTCTCTATTCCCATATTTCCTGATTCTCAATCTAAGGATTTGTTTACCAACGATAGATTAACAAGCCTATCAACCCATGAGGTACAGAGAATAAATAAGTAAAATTTCATTACAAAACATAAAGGGAGCTAAATACGATATAAGAAATATAAACCAGAGAGAGGCCATCACTATCAGTCCAAAATATTAAATGCTACAGCTGAGACTAGATGAAAATGAGATCAGAGAGATTGCATAAATCTATACACCCTACCATGACCAAATGCGCCACTGACAGATTAACTATGAAATCAGAGAGGTTAATAAGTTTACTACACCTTTGCTAGTCTAAAGTTGCAGCTATGAAAGGTGGTCAATGATTTCAGGGAAACTATTTAATTCTGTACAACGCCTCAACTCTAAATGCTGAAACTGTGACAGGTTGACGAGTATAACAGAAAGAGAAGATTGTAAATTGGAAATATCACTGTCTACTTGCATTATTTATCAAATTCCAAATGTTACAGCTGCCAAAGAAAACAGAAAGTTAATTTAATTTACTATATCTTTGAAAATCTAGGATATGCAGCTGAGATAGGTTGCCAATGGTTTCAGGGAGGTTATTTAAATCTGTACACTCTCCTAAGTATAAATGCTGCAGCGGTGATAGGTAGCCAAAGGTATCAGGGAGATTAAATAAATTTAGATTACCAGACTATGTGAAGAAGCTCATCTAAACGCTGAATCCAATAACATCAATTTCTCTCAGCTTCGACTGAACGGAGGTAATTGGCAAAGGCTTGAAACATTGCGCAGACCAAGAGAATTAAATAATCTGCTCATTGGTCCTCAATTTCTTCACTTGAACAATCTGCTCATTGACGGCATCAGAGAAGACACACGAACCAAGCTTTCTCCAAGTTTGAGATGGTTACGGTTGCAAAAACGTGAGAAGGCACTTGTCTTCAGTCTTATGGAGAACATTTGGGATTTTTATAATAAAAACAGAGAGTTTAAATAAATCTATAACCCTACCATGTTCAAGAGCTGCGGCTGTGACAGGTTGCCAAGTATATCAGAAAATGAATACTGGAAATTGGAAATATCACCATCTACTTGCATTATTATCAAATCTCAAATGTTATCCATACAACGGAAAAGAAGGAGAAAGGCGAGGTGCAAAATACGTGACTTCAGAGTAGGAGGAGCCAGGTGTAAAGTTGAATTCTATGGCATTAATCAGCAGGCAGGTATGCAAGATGAACATCATAGGAGGCACGTGAACTGTTTGATAAAATGTCTCTAAGAAATGTAATCTCATGGAATGCAATGGTCGCAGGATAGAAAGGAATAACATAAAATAAAATGGCTTTAGAACCATTCAAGCAAATGCAATTGACAGACATGAAAACGAACTCCAAAGTCTTTCCCAATGATAACAGAAACAACACTTATGCTACAACAGAGAAAGAAACAAAGGCAAATAAACAGCGAACTTGAAACTACCCTCGTTTTCTAATCTAATGAAATCATTATTTCCAGGAAAAGAATTAAATCTTTAATGGCTAGAACCTATAAAATCATTACCAACTAAATGAACTCTATATGTAAATATGAGCTTTGTGGAATACTTACAAGATAAAGTGGCATACAAAGTAAGATACCCCATGTTCTGCGCATGTGAAGATGGCATCCCTGGATCAGCCTTCAAACCCAGAGCAGAAGGAGGGCGCTGCTGTTTTAAAGACGTGTTTCAAAAGTTTTGAATTACTTATATTAAGAACACTGCCTGCTACGACCCATATGACTCCAAATCACTACAACAGCAAGGATCCCTAAAATTCCTTCCCCGCCTCTACCTCTTCCTAATTAATTTCCCCACCTCCAATTGATCTATTTACTTCTTGCTTTTATAAGGGAGAGATCGATAAAAATTATAGGACAATCCATCCGACGGAGTGGTGATAGAATAGTGCCAGCCCCCAAAAAACCCCCCTCAAGATGTCCCTTTAATTCTAATTTATGAGTTTCAATAATTGAAATCTTTGCCTGGAAGGTGATGAGACAAAGGAAGATAAAACATATACCATCTTTTTCCAGCTTCTCTTGCCTTTTACACTTCCCAAAAAAATCTTATCACGATTTATTTAATTAATAAACTATTCACTTTCCATTTTCCAATTGCCTTCCTTTTTATTATTTTCTTTTCCAGATTATTTTGTTCATTATTATTATTAAATCAATTTATCTAATAATATCACTGGTGTTTTTAACAAATTAGTTTAATTTGATCATTTGATCTAAATCATTTGATTTAATTTAATGGATTATTATTTTAATTTCTAATTATATTTTAAATAACCTCGCAGATTCACTTATGATTTAAATTAATTATTTAAACATGACTACTAACATTTGATATTTTTCACACAATCAAATAACATAGTGATCAATGAAGCATGCACATATACTTACACACAAGACAGAACAACCGACACGAGGGGTATTACATTTAATTTGCAAGGGTCCAAAACCTAGTGTGGATGCATAAAATACTTCACAACACTAGATTTTAGTCAGTCTAATCATGAAATAATCCATATCAAGCAAAGGGTCCATTTTTCTATGTCACATTTAGCCCCCACTTTAGTGAGAAGATGGACCTACTTCAAACTCACACTAAAGTAGACAGTCAAGATAGATCCACATGTATGCCAAGCCCCCAAAAGGGAGTAGGATAGAACGATACTGCTATTGCCAGTTACTCCAGCTCTGTTTGATCAACTTAATTCATTTTCTTTTTTTGTTTTCTTTTCACTGAACAGAAATGAAATAATTTTGCATCTTTCAATTTCATAATAGCTTCCGCAAGGAATCCTGTCTCTCTATTGCAACAATTGGATATACGGATCATGGCGAAGTTAATTTCATTTGAGCAAATCATTGTAATGGCTTTCGCTTCCACAAGTGACTTTATCGCTAGAATACATTCATGGAATTTTAAGAAGAAGATCAAGGAGTATCATTCATTATAAATGCAATGCATAAAATACTTCACAACACTAGATTTTAGTTAGTCTAATCATGAAATAATCCATATCAAGCAAAGGGTCCATTTTTCTATGTCACATTTAGCCCCCACTTTAGTGAGAAGATGGACCTACTTCAAACTCACACTAAAGTAGACAGTCAAGATAGATCCACATGTATGCCAAGCCCACAAGATATAAAATCATACAAAGGAAAGATAGAAAGAGAGATAAGATGAAAATATGTACTCACTCTGGGGCCATAGAACTTAGTTGTTAGCGGGGTGAGAAGGCCCAAAAAGAAAAATAAAAAGAAAAAGAAAAAGGTGAGAAAAATACGCTAGTTGGTATGCACTCACAAACAAACATAAAAGTGGCTATGGGGAAAATTCATGCCGCTAGTTGGGCTTCCCGCTCAACCATGCCAAAGTTATACCTATTTGATAACTTTAACAAAGGTGCCACAAAAAGACAAATGTTAAAAAGATAAAGTACCACAATCATACAAGCTATGTTATGCAAGGTGGCAAAAATGAAATGCAAAAATATAAAGAAAATGTAAAGAAGTGTAAATAAAATGTAAAAGATATTCAAAGGGATTTTGTTTGATTCATGTCATTGTCTCATCTTAGGGAACAATATGTGTAATGTCTCCAAGAGAGGATAATCTCATCATGGGAAACATTGTACCTAACACTTCCGAGAGAGGGAATTGCAAAAAAAATAAAATCACCCAATGAAATGTGAATGGTGATGTATGCCCCCACTTTAAAGTAGAGAAGAATAAGACATGAGAGCTTACTCGAAAAGCCCTATGCCAAGTCATATGTTTTCATTAAGCTACATCATGAGAAAGAGAATTATGTCATATGCGAGCCAACTTAATGCATGTCATCCACATCTCAAGCTTTCTTTTATGTATTCATGAAAGGTTAATGAGTAGTCAAAAGGAGGCAACCACAAGTGACATACAAGGACAAGGCTACAAAACCACTTGCCCCCACTAAGTGCAAGACAAAGGTGAGCTGAAATGATTGATAAAAGGTATGCGAGAGTGAAAATTAATAACTATTAGAGGAATTATATGCCCCCATAGGGAATCATACCGAATTCCTAAAAATGTTGTATTTTACGACTCAAGGCATAACATTCATTAGTAGAGTGACTGTGAACTCGATGATATTTACAAAAGAAAGTCTTATCATAACATTTATTTCGAGTTTTAGGAGGGAGGGTGATCAAGTTATCATGTAGAAATTTTGTCAAGACACCCACTTGATCAAGAGGATAAGGTGGTTGTGTGAGTGAAGTCAAAGATACATCATGCATAGATGTCATACGCACACAATACTCTATAGATTGTGAGATTTTGTAATCTTCATTATAGAAGGATACAAAATCTAATGAATTCAAATCATAAGTGTTTTGCGAGATGACAGTTTGAACATTGTGGGAAGGATGATATTCAAGACCACTAGTTTATAAGGATGATGTGAGATTATTGAGGTTGAATGAAGGTTGGTGAAGAATGAGGGAGTTATCAAGATGTCCTATAGGATATGTATGAGGTTCATTGATTAAAGGGGATCCAATGGACACTTGTGCATCCATATCCTTAGTAGGCTTGTTTTGATGTATTTCAATGTAAGGGAAATCAAGAATCAAATGAGTAGGGAAAGGAGAAGAAGTATCATAATCCAATGCCATGATATTTTCCTTAGTAGGATAGTTTGAAGAACGACAAACCACATGTTCTTAACAAGTAGGGCTTGGTTCTTTTACAATAACTTCATTACCAATAGAGGAATGATCAATGTTGGAAGTATGAAGAGGGGAATGAGGAAGAGAGAGTGCTAGGTGAGTGTCCATTACCATTAAGGTCTCATTCTCTTGGTCCATACTATCTAACCTACAATGAGAGCTTGTAATATGTTCATCTAAGTTATAAGTGTGTAAATTAGCTTCATCACAAGTGAGGGAGGTATCAAGAGAAGAACCACTATGGTTGTCAAATAGATCCTCCCAAAGGATAGGGACATTATGGAAGGGAGGATCAAGGGTTTCATGATTCTTAATAGGGGTATCTTCTAACACCAACCCATCCTCTTTACATCGAGGAGGGATATTAGGAGATGAACAAGATTGAGTATCATGACCATGGAGAATTGGTAAGGTGACATTTAGGAATTTGTTTATGATTTCATGCTCTTTTTGTGTAAGGTCATCCAAAGGGGAATAAGGAGATGGAAAATCACTACTTTCAAGGCTTGTAACTTCTTGCATCTGGGTATGTCAGGATCATCATGGAAAAAATAGGCCCTTAAGTGGCAAAAAATTCAGAAAAATCAGAGTTAGGCAACTTGACGTAAACATTTAAATAAGTTATCTATATTATTTCAAAAATATGTAAGAATAGAATCTATAGCAAATTGAATGTAGTTTCTAAACTACTAGGGTTTTTTTTTAACAAAATCTATTTGGTGAAAAATTGAAATCTCAATGTAGTAGTACTTAAATTTCAGGGAAAAAATAAGAAGTAGGTGTCTGTCTAACCACCCTAACCATAATAAAATGATAATTATTTTTTATAAGATTTTAGATATAAGTAGCTCGGACTCATCTCCCAATGTGATGAATATTTTTTTGTAATTTTTTTCCAAGTAAATAATTAATGGGTATGTGCAGGATCATCATGGAAAAAACAGGCCCTTAAGTGGCAAAAAATTTAGAAAAATCAGAGTTAGGCAACTTGACGTAAAAATTTGAATAATTTATCTATATTATTTCAAAAAATGTAATAATAGAATTTGTAGCAAATTGAATGTAGTTTCTAAACTACTAGGTTTATATTTTTAAAAAACTATTTGGTGAAAATTTGAAATTTCAATGCGAGTACTTAAATTTTAAGGAAAAATAAGTAGGTGTCTATCCTCACCACCCTAACCACAATAAAATGATAATATTTTTATAATATTTTATATATAAGTAGAGGACTCATGTCTCGATGTGATGATTTTTTGTAATTATTTTCAAGTAAATAATTAATTATTAATTTTTATTACAACTTTTAAAAAATATAAAAAACTCATATGTTCAACCACCTTAACTTGGTCAAAACTTCATGAAATTCAATTTTTTTTTTTAATCCTATAGTATGTGAAGTATAGAATGATGATGTTTCGAATTCAAAAATGTGATAATCAAGCTTGTTTATAGACGTTTTCAATCACCTATCAATCGTAGACTTTGTTGTAATTCAAATAGAAAAATGAATAATAATTATTTATTAAATTCAAAAGTAAAGCATAATTTTATAATAGGAAACAGAATATCCTTTTAAACACCTCTTTTCATTTCATAAATTTTGGGTAAAAAAGTCATCAATCACATACCCTACACATACCAATATATTGCCACTTTTTGGCCCATCATGATCCCACACATACGCTAATTATGATTTTTTATTACAACTTAAAAATATAAAAACCAGCGTCCGAACACTTAACTTGGTCAAACTTCATGAAATTCAATTTTTTAACTTAGCATGTGAAGTATAGAATGTGATGTTTTAGATTCAAAATGTGATAATGCTTTTGAAAGCTGGTAGATTTTTTTCAATCAACTTATCAATCAAGACTTTAGTCGAATTAAATAGAAAATGAATAATAAAATTATTAAATTCAGCAGCTATTAATTTATATTGGTGGAAAGCTGAGAATCTCCTTTAAAAACCCTTTTTGTTTCACCAATTTTGGGTAAAAAAAAAGTTGTCAACCACATACCCTACACATACCCATCATATCGCCACTTTTTGGCCCATCATGATCTTGCACATACCCATCTCAATACCTTCGTCACTAGTAGGAGAGGTATCAGAAGAAGAACAAGTATGCATGTTAGGATTGTCAACATTACCATTCTCACCAATGGACAATGTAAGATTAAGGATTGAACTAATGGATTGTGTCTTAAAGTTCCTATTATGGTTATAAAAAGGAAAATCATAAAAGGGGATATTATGCATGTTAAATCCATGTTAATCAAATCAAGAGCACATCTTGTGAAAGAAAACATGTTGAAGTGAAATAAAGTACAATGCAATGCAATGTTTAGTTTTGGAGAATGTGAAACAACCTAAAAATGAAATGTGGTGAAATGAAATAATGCATGAAATAAGCTATTGGAAGTGAAATCTAGTGAAATGCATGCTAGAGAAATGCAACCAACTAATATATACAGGTTAAGACACCAAACAAAATCCTAAATTTTTTTTTTTGAAATTTGTAAAGTGTTGTTTCAAGGGTCAGAAGGGACTGATTCGCCCAAGGTGGTGAATGAGTCCCAGTCTGGACTTTTTTAAAAATTTGCAAAAATTTCAAACTGATTTTTAGGAATTCTGAGAGCCAATACACAAACCTAAATGAAAAGTGCAGGATTTCAATAAATCTAAATGAATTTAGATGCAAAAAATGCAACCTAAATGCAATTTTTATGAATACAAGATTGAAAACCTAGAATGCAAATGAATCATGCAAATCCTAATGCAAGCTCAATGCAAGCCTAGATCTACGATGAAGGACTCCAAAATTAGACAAAAGAGTATTCTAAAAGGCGGGTTCACCAAAATGAACTGTAGATTTTTTGACCTAATGGACTTTCTAACTCTTGTAGGGTTTTTCACCTAAAAGGAGAGAGATTAGATCCAAAAATTCCTCCTAGTTCATTCAAATTAGATTGTGTGTGATGTTGTATGAGCTAAATAGAATGATATGAATGCAACTAAGTTAAACGATTGAATCATTAAACATGGAAAATCTAAGAAATAAGACTTGTTTGAAAATACATTGTGATGTTGCAACCATGAACTAGAAACTTAAGTAAATGAAAACAAAATTTAATGAGATTGAACAGAGTGCACTTGGAGGAAGAAAGATGTCACTAGAATATTCTAGAATGTCTCAAAAATTGTTGTTAATTTCCACTGGGATTCATTCTCCATGCATGGTGAATCAATCCTGCTACTAGTGAAATCTTTCGAAAACCTATTTCTGATTGTCGGGAGTTGAAATATGAGAAAATCAATTTTCAAGCCTATAGGTGGGACTCATTCTCCATGGGTGGTGAATCAGTCCAGCTACAAAAATCTAGAAAATCATAGGAATATTCTGTGGAGTTAGATTTGTACTTTTGTCTCTCACAGGTCTTTGCTTCTAAAACTATCAGATCCGGGTCTGAAAATGACATTTTGTTGATGATTTGACTTGAATGATGAAGAGAGGACTTGAATGACTTTGCAACTTGATCTCTAATGATTTCTAAGGTTATAAAGGACCTAAATCTGCAAGCACATAAGACAAGAAGAGGAAATGTTGAATGTTAGGGCATGGGGGTTTGCCTTAGTCAAACCACATTTAGGTAATTAAACCAAAATGATGAAAGAATGGAATGAAACATGCAAAATGGAATAGGTTACCTTGCAATGATGATTGACCTTGTAAGTCTACAACATAACACATAGAATCAACCCTTGAAAGTCTGAAAATTGATCTTTTGATGCCTTGAAACCTAAGTTGCTTGATAGAATGTTGATGAATAATGGTAAGAAAATGGAAAAGGATAGAAGATAGGAGATGATTATGATGAGATATGAGATGGAAGAAGATGTCAAAATGAGGGGGAAAACACTTATTTATACAATCTTGTGCCTTAGTAAACGTTCATACCTCATCACAAGCCGACATCAAGTGATTTTTAAATAAAAACCCAAAAAGAATTTAAAATATTTTGAAATTAGAGCCAAGAATGACTCATTCACCACCCATGGCGAATGGGTCCCACCTTGGACTCAAAAGTGGGTGTCGAGAGTAATCTTGCATTTAATATTGTTTGTCGAGTTTACATTCAAATATACACTTAATTAAGACATGTGAGAGCATAAAGGGGTCAAATAAGTCATAAGAAAGGTGTAAATAAGGAGATTGTTCCTATAAAAGTGTGACATCTTGTTACAAGACTTTACAACACTTAATATAGGACTAGTTGATGAGTAAGAAGGAAAATTTTAAATGAATTATAATAAAAAAGTGTCTAGAAGAGTGTAGTTCAGGGTGATCCCACAATAGTGGTTTACAATTTTTGGCCAAACTGGACACTGAAATTATTATTTTTAACTAAATATTCACATTCGGGCACCTATAGCGGCTAAACCATGAGGAATTTGAAGATGATGCAAACTAGAGTCTCGTCACATTTTGTCTGGAGATTCTAAAAATATTTTTTTCAATTTTTTTGGAATCATATTGTACTTCTTTTTCCATCTCCCATGAAAACTAGATTTTTTCATAAAACATCATTTTTAAAAAGTGACGCACACCGTATAATGCATAACTTTTTTTGCATGAAGGATAAAATTCTAATTCTTTCGAATTTAGATTTTTAACTCTGATATCTAGTGCTTCCACTTGGTTAGATAGCTTTTTATTGACTTTTTTTTACCTTAATCAAGTTTCGAAGTCAAACCAATTATTATTCAGACATAGCAGGGCTATATAACACGTAACTTTTTTTGTATATATCGAAATTATTATTTTTTTTGTTGGATCAAGGACTTCAATATTTGGTGCACTTTATTTTCAAAAAAAAATCGATAATTTTCTTTTATCCACATGCATTAGAGACCTTCATTTTTGATGAAAAACCCATGTTTAATAAAACTAAAACAAATAAGCATAATAAACCAAAACATATTAAATTATATTCATGGATAGCCTGCTCTAATGACCACCTGGATTCCTGTTTGGGTTTGTGAAGATTCCTCACTATCCCTAACCCGAAGTCATGCCAAAAATTTAGGTTTTTCGTGTCTCGTGGGGGGATGAGGATAAGGGGGTTCTTCAGACGAATCCTTAGGGTTCTAGTGAACCTCTTCAGCGTCTACTTGAACCCTTTGTTATGTACCTGATTTTTCGAAGATTCAAAATTCAAAGGTTCACCAAACCTAGTTCGAGCTGACTTCATCGGGTTCGCTTTGAACCTATAGGTTCACGAACCAAAATCACTTTTTTTTTGGGGTTCGTGGCTTCCTTCCTTAATTGAATTGTAAACCACTATTATGGCTTCACTAAATGTATTACAACACCTTCACAAGACATCATTAAATGTATTTTATTTAATTTGCAAGGGTCCAAGACCTAGTGTGGATGCATAAAATACTTCACAACACTAGATTTTAGTCAATTTAATCATGAAATAATCCATATCAAGCAAAGAGTCCATTTTTCTATGGCACACACTACCCTACTATTTTGATTAATAGTTAGTTTATTTATCTTTATAGTATTCTTCTTATTACAGTACTTTACATTTTATGCACTTTAGCATTTTGTTATTTCTATTAAAACTATCAAACTTTGGCATTTAGGTTTTTTGGCCAATCCTAAAAGTTTTTGGTTATATATTTTTCTCTCTATTCATACAAGATGCCAGCATGTCGCATTGTCATCCTTAACCCATGCTACCATCCTTTGGGTGAGAGTCTATCAGTTTATTCCTAAGACTTGTGAGGCCTATTCATTTGATTCCTAAAGTCCTCCATACAAAAATAAAAAAGTATAGTCCAGTCTTTCCTTCATTTTTCACTCTATCACTTGAGCTTTTTTCATTGAGGTAACCTAGAGCGATTCATCCCCTATAGGCTCTCCCTTATAATAGTGACCCGGGAATGAAAAATCCTCTCTATTACAATATTACAAATGAGAGACATCTATAAATTGATTCCAAGGATTATCACATGGAAAATATCCAATGCCTACATTCTTGCAATTAATCTCCTTGACATGTAAAGTGCTTACATGCATGAAAATATCCTTCATGTAAAGAACCTTCTTTACATGGTCCCACCTATCATAACTTTTTCTATTTCCAATACATCCTCAACATGCACAACATATGCATGCATGCAACACCCTTGCATGCATAGGTTCCTACATTACAATGGGTCCCACCTATCATAATCTATCATTCTTGACTCTTACAACTAACATATTTTGTCGTATGACATGATCTATCATAATCAATCATAATCACTTACAACTTACAAAATTTACCATAAATTATGGAACACAATAGGGTCCATAAAGTGGGATGCCCCTCTCCATCAATTTAGGATAAATGTCATCCTAATCACCTAAAATGTATCTATTTCCAAACATTGAAGTGGGACCCAAAAATTGACATCATAGAATGAGCATAAAATAATTACATAGTTCGTTAAAATAAATCAATGCTAGGACTCACAAAGGTTGAGACATCCTAATCCCAATATAAATAAAATTTGATTTTGTACAAAACTCTTATAAATAACTATGTAGATAAAATGCTCCATATCATATTAGACAAAACCCCTAAAATGCATTTGCTTTATCTTGAAAAATACAACTTGAGGACTCTCCACACCAAGGTTTTGAAAAAGAGCAAGATATGGAATTTCTATGAAGAATAATTACATAACATTGAATAGATAATTAGTAACAATCAATTACACTTTTTCCCCTATAATAAATAATTAAAATGCTTAACAACAATATGGATATTACAAAGAAACTAAAATAGTCACACAAAGCCTAGAAATTAATCATACAAATAAAAATAATTACACAACAATTAGTAGCTCGTGTAAAAATACAATACCATTGTATATTGTCACCCTTGATAATTTCAATTTATGTTTTGGCCACCCTTAAATTATTGGACCTAATTGAGTATTTAATTTCCTAAATTATGCATTTTATGGCCTATTTTTAACAATTTTTTGGAATTATAAGCAAGAAACAAATGTATTTAGCTAATACCTTGCCCCCAACACTAAAAGTCCTGAAAAATAGGACCAAGACACTCACGCCTTGGGCATGAGTGTCCCCCTATTTTGGCTCCAAATTCAAATATGTTGATGTTGATAATTTATTATTTACAATTCAATTGTCTAAACTCAACTATCAAGATTTAATTTATAGGAAACTGAATAATTGTATATAAATTACCTAGGTATTGCATCATTTCAAACACAAAAAAAAAAAAAAAATTATTGTCAAGATCAAGTCAAGAGAATTTAAGAGAATAATTTTTAATGTTTTATTGCAATAATTCAAGATACAAACATTCATGATGTTGTTATGCAAGTTTATTCATGTTATATATTGTCATATCATTTATGAATGCTAACCCTTTTTAGGTCTCCAAGCAATTCAAGCATTCAAGCAAATCAAGCAAGCAAGATCCAAGACCTTGAGGTGATGTGCATGAATTTTGTCCTTCAAGGAAGCCACTGAAGGGTGGTGAGTTGCAACACTTTGTGATTTCATCATTTATTCCTATCATTTATCGTTTATCATTGATATTGCCATTATGGAAGTGGGAACAATTACATGGGGTTTGACTAAGGAAATACCCTAGATGGCACAACCCTTTCTCTCTCTTTGAATGTACAAGTTTCAAGTTTGCATATTCACATTATTAAGTTCACTATCATGAAATCATCAAAATATGGAAAAATTGATTGTCATACTTGTTTGCATATAGATATGGAAACCCTAAACAACACCCTAAATAGTCAAACTTTGAACTTCCAAAAACCCTATCCAGGACATAGACGCCTTGGGCACCTTTGTCATACTATTTTTGGCTAAAATTTGACTTAGATCTTTGTTTCTATGTTCTTGATATATTTTTTTAATTTGAATTCTAATTTTGAGTGTTATGTTGTCTTTGTTTGACAATTTTGTGCTCACAATGGGTACAATTAGTGTCTTGAAACTTGCATAAGCTTCACAACCTTGTGTCCTATTGCTAATACTTTAGTGGGACGTAGTTCAAGACTTATGACATCCTACATTATTTTTACACTAGTTGTGGATCCTGGGTCTTCAAACTCTTTCATGCAAAACATTATCAATAATCAACCCATTTTGGACTCTATCCCTAATGCTACAATACCAATGATAACTTTACAATCAAACATTTTTATTGATGTTGAGACTATTGTTTCCCATGTTTCTGAAGACACTAAAACAATTAGAAAAACATTTAGAGAAGCTTCAAGACTATGTGAGAATTGAATATCTAGCTGGCACAATGGTCCCTATAAGAGATAACATGAGGAAGTTGATTGATAATGCTCAAGTATTAAAGGTTTTATGTAGCATAGCCCATATAGTTGATGCTCATGTACCTATAATGGCTATTTGCACTCAATCTTTGGGATACACTCAAAATCAAGGAGGAATTCAAGTCTCCCTCCCTACAACTATAACCTTTATTTCTACATACATAAACCCAATTTTTGCTTTAATGATACAACAAAGCATAGGAATAAATCCAACCTTGGGTTTTTCTATTGTAAATCCTTATAGTTTTGTGTCCTCGCATGCCACACTGCAACATTCATCACCTCTCATTAACTTGCAACATAGTAGTCCACCAAGCACATACACACTTCCACCATATTCACCTAATTCCCAGAACAAGTCAAGAAATGATTCCATAATAAGCCAACTTTTGCAAAATATGACATCACTTCAACAAAAAATCTCAACATTGAATCAAAAAAAAAATGAAAATCCATCACAATATGTCAAAAGGATTCCATTATCACTTAAAATATTGAAAACACCAATGCCAAAAAACATAGAGATACCTTGATTTTAGAAGTACAATGGTAAAGGAGACCCTAGAAATCATATATCAACATATATTGCCTTGTGTAGTGACTTCATTTTTTAGGATAAAATCCTAGCTAAACTCTTTCCTAGGTCATTGAAAGACATGGCTTTGGAATGGTTTTGTTCATTGTAGAATAACTTAATACATTCATTTAATGAACTTGTTGATGCATTCCTCCAACATTTCCAAGTAAACATTGGTCCTAAGATTACCCTAACTAACTTAGTGTGATGCAAAAAATGAAAAGGTCACAGACTTTATAGGATGCTACCAGTTGCTTTACTCACAAATTAATCTTACTCTTCCTAATGTGGATGTTTAAAGAGTGTTCGTTAAAAATATACAACCTAGCATAAGGGATAAAATATTGTTGATGAAATATCCATCCTTTATGCATTTATTTATGACCCTTTGTGACTATTAGAATTTTGTTAGCTAGTATGAAGAGGCATCTTCATTAACTCTTGCTAAGAAATATGAATTTGTACCTTAAAAAAACTATCAACCATTAATCTCTAGCTCATAGCATTCCCAATGTGGAGCTAGAGGATGAGAATAAGGGTTGGGATGAGGAGGATGTTGAGAAGAAGCATGTGAAGTCAGAGCCTCTAAAGGTAAATCCCCTTTCTAAGGACTTTTCCTATCTCAATGATGATTCCACCTCTATGTTTGAACTGTTGGACATTGCAAGGGCAGGGGCCACTGGCACTTTTAAGTTAGCTAAATGGAATCTTCAAGAGTTTAATAAGGTTAACATTAAAATAAGGGATTTGAACGAGAACTTGAAGAATATTCTAAAAGGCTCAGCTTCAGACATTTTGACTGACAAAATTGTGGACCTTGAGGGTTCCTTCCATGATTTCAAATCCATGTGTGAAGAGCCCTTGGTTGGTTTAGAAGCCAAGATATTGGATACTAATGCGGACATAAAGAAGCTTCTCCATGCTTGTCACATTTCAGTGAAGAACAGTGTGGACTCTTTGGAAGTCATATTTTGTAAAATTAGTGAGCTTAGGGAGGACCAATTGTATTTTTTGAGTTAATGGAGAAAGATCACTCGGCCAAGGGAAAAGGTAAAAAAGGTGTGAAAGATGATGGAAAAGGCCCTGTTGTTAGAGGGTTTACTGACTGGAAGAAGTTCTTTGAAGCTAAGGAGAAAGATTTGTTGGACATGATTGAATTGCATAGGAGCTAGGAGCTTGAGGTGGCCAACACCTTAAACAATATCCATTATTTACAAGGCAATGAGTTGTTTGAAAAAATGCCTCAAAGAAATGTGGTCTCATGGTGATTTCCATCGCCATGAGACCTAATTTATTTAAGGAATTTTTTCAAACAACTCATCGCCTTTTCTATGCTACCAAATTTTCCAAACATGTCTACCAAAGCATTTTATCAAATAGTTCACCTCCTTACTACTATGGCCAAAAGCCTAAAAAAAGGTGCTTTCCAACAAACTATGGATTCTTGGAAAAAAATCTCTAATCAAAGCATAATAGTAAGCAATAACATAGACAAGGTAGTGAGTAGTTTAAAAATGCCTAAAAGAAATTTGGTCTCATGGTGATGGAATGCCATTCCATCACCATGAAACCACATTTATTTAAGGAATTTTTTAAAAAATCTCGCCACCTTTTATATGCTATCACATTTTCCATACATTTCTACCAAATAATTTTATCAAACTACTCACTTCCTTGCTGCTATGGATAAAATCCTAAAAAAGGTGCTTTCCAACAAACTATGAATGCTTGGAAAAAGTATATCATAGCATAATAGTAAGCAATAACATAGACAAGGCAGTGAGTAGTTTGAAAAAATACCTCAAAGAAATGTGGTCTCATGGTGATGGAATTCCATTCCATCACCATGAGACCACATTTCTTTGAGGAATTTTTTTAAACAACTCACCACCTTTTCTATGCTACCACATTTTCCATACATGTCTACCAAAGAATTTTATCAAACTACTCACTTCCTTGCTGCTATGGCTAAAATCCTAAAATAGGTGCTTTCCAAAAAACTATGGATGCTTGGAAAAAATCTATCAAAGCACAATAGTAAGCAATAGCATAGACAAGGAAGTAAGTAGTATTAAAATGACTTAAGAATGGTTCATGGTGATGGAATTCCATTCCATCACCATGAGACCACATTTCCTTTGAGGTATTTTTTTAAATCTCACCGCTTTTCTATGCTACCAAATTTTCCATACACATCTACCAAAGCATTTAATCAAACTACTCACTTCCTTACTGCTATGGCTAAAAGCCTAAAATAGGTGCTTTCCAACAAACTATGGATGCTTGGAAAAAATCTATCAAAGCATAATAGTAAGCAATGGCATAGACAAGGTAGTGAGTAGTTTGAAAATCCTCCTTAGTTTGTTCATGGTGATGGAATGCCATTCCATCACCATGAGACCACATTTCATTTAGGCAATTTTTCAAACAACCACCTTTTCTATGCTACCAAATTTCCACATGTCTACCAAAGAATTTTATCAAACCACTTGAACTTCTCATCGCTATGGCTAAAAGCCTAAAAAGGTGCCTAACAAGCTATGAATGCTTGGAAAATCTATCACATAATAGTAAGCAATAGAATAGACATGTAGGATTAGTTTGAAAATCCTCGAATGGAGTTCATGGTGATGGAATGTCATTCCATCACCATGAGACCATATTTCTTTGAGGTATTTTTAAAACAGCTCACCACCTTTTCTATGCTACCACATTTTCCATACATGTCTACCAAAGCATGTTATCAAAATACTCACTTCCTTGTTGCTATAGCTAAAACCCTAAAATAGGTTCTTTCCAACAAACTATGGATGCTTGGAAAAAATCTATCAAAGCATAATATTAAGCAATATCATACACAAGACAATGAGTAGTTTGAAAAAATTCCTTAAAACAATGTGGTCTCATGGTGATAGAATGCCATTCCATTACCATGAGATGACATTTCTTTGAGGTATTTTTTCAAACAACTCATTGCCTGAAGAATAGAAACCAAGCCTTTAGCCAAAATTCCCCTCCAAATTCTTTTTGAGGTCCTCATCCTCATCCTTAATTTACCAATCCATGGAACCTTCCACCTTTTATTACACTTGTTCATATCCCCACCCCTCCCTCTTTATGTCATGATCGCCCTCCATCTCATAACCAAGACCACACTGTACCATCTACCACATCCTAGCATAATACCGTAGAGAAGGCAATGAACTATTTGAAAAAATTCCTCAAAGAAATGTGGTCTCATGGTGATGGAATGACATGACACGTTTGTTTGTAATGGCATTCCACCACCATGGTCATTCCATCACCATGAGACCACATTTATTTGAGGTATTTTTTCAAACAACTTACCACCTTTTCTATGCTACCACATTGTCCATACATGTCTACCAAAGCATGTTATCAAAATAATCACTTCCTTGTTGCTATGGCTAAAACCCTAAAATAGGTTCTTTCCAACAAACTATGGATGCTTGGAAAAAATCTATCAAAGCATAATATTAAGCAATATCATAGACAAGACAATAAGTAGTTTGAAAAAATTCCTTAAAACAATGTGGTCTCATGGTGATAGAATGCCATTCCATTACCATGAGAGGACATTTCTTTGAGGTATTTTTTCAAACAACTCACTACCTAAAGAATAGAAACCAAACCTTTAGCCAAAATTCCCCTCCAAATTCTTTTTGAGGTCCTCAATTTACCAATCCATGGAACCTTCCACCTTTTATTCCACTTGTTCATATCCCCACCCCTCCCTCTTTATGTCATGAATGCCCTCCATCTCATAACCAAGACCACACTATACCAACTACCACATCCTAGCATAATACCATAGAGAAGGCAATGAACTATTTGAACAAATTCCTCAAAGAAATGTGGTCTCATGGTGATGGAATGACATTACACATTTGTTTGTAATGGCATTCCACCACCATGAGACTTCATTTCTTTGAGGCATTTTTTCAAATAGTTTGAACTGCCTTCTCTATGCTACCATAGTTTTCATACATGTCTACCAAATCATGTATCAAATGGTTCACTGCCTTGCTGCTACATGGATAAAATCCTAAAATAGGTGCTTTTAAACAAGCTATGGATAGGGAAAATAGTAAGCATGATAGTTAGAAATATATAGTTCAATAAGTACTCAAAATTCTGTTCATTATCTCATACATTATAAGCCATGATGTGCATCACTATTGTAGTTTTCATAATTGAATAATTTGTTGTTTTAATTTTAGATGTTTCAATAAAAAACACCTCTACATGTTCATAGGGCAATGGAGATTGGTGTTTCTTCTGCTATAGACTCCTCGATGCCTCTCACAGAGGTATGAGGTAGATTACTAAATTTCAATTTACATTCATTGTTATAGTTGTTAGTTAGTGAAAAATCAAACCATTATTGATTCATAGTTTAATTTCTCTTTGGATGGCTTATATAGGGCTTCAGCATGCATAGCATCGGCATGCAAATATTTCCCTCTAGGAGAGTGATCATCTAGAGGTGGTAAGTGATTATTTTGTTAAATATATCATTTTTTATAATTTAGTTTCTATATATTAATGTCTTTACTTTTTATTGTAACAGATAAGGCTTAATCAGGAACTAAACCTTAGGAGGAGCAATAGGAGCACTCCTCGACCTCATAGTAAATGAATGATAGAATTATCACCATTTTCCTAAGCAACAAAGGGCAAGAATTTGTTTCAAGAGTATGGAGAGTACTGAATTTTGATTCCAAAGCCCTTTGTTGTATGCCTATATGACATTTTTGTACATATTTTGTATTGCATATATTTGGCATTGTATGCCTACATGGCATTCTCATAAGCCTATATGGCTATTTTGTATATATTTATATTTATATCGACATATATTGATGTATGCCTACATGGCTATTTGGTTAATACAAATATTTTTTATTAATGGTGTCCATATTTGCATTATAAATCTATAGTTCAATAGATATTAGTTACGTGTATTCAAGTGTATACTTTACAACTTCTGTGTATACTTTGTGACTTATGTGTATTCCAATGTATAATTTGTGACTTATGTGTATTCCAATGTATACTTTGTGACTTACGTGTTTTCATGTGTATATCTTGTATTCATGTAGATACTTTGTATTAATGTGTATGCTATGTATTGATGTGTATACTTCAAGGCGTATGTGTATTTGAGTACTTGTGCTTCACTTATTCACATGTATGCTTGGCATATTCATATGTCTACTTATTAATTGGTTAGCCCTAATATTGCTCATTGTTGTCCTTCATGGTTTGTCTTGAATATTTATTGATTGATGCTAAAGAACTTCAATATTTCCAAGAATACTAGTAGAGTTACAAATTATAAAATTGCACAAATTGAAAAAAAAAGATTAATTGTAAATAAATTCACTAATTATTAACTTGATAATTGCTTAAGAATGAGTATAATATATATATATATCAAGAGATGACCCTTCTAAAATGGTAACTGCAAACTAAAAAATAGGCATACAACTCCATGCAAGATTGCACAACTAAGCAATCATTATCCTAAAAATCTAACAACTAGAAAAGTTATCAAAAGGAATATTCTAGGTAGAATATTCTACACTAAAATTTTCATAATTAATGGCTTGTTTCCATGCTGACCCCAACTTTCAACCAAAATTTGTCAAGAAACCCCTCTAATATATTTCTATGTCCGTCAGATCAATGGATATAAATCTACCCAAAGCATTCCCAATACTTTGAAAGTAGTAGTCCACCCAAAATTGCAATAGGAGATAAGGAAAATGAACCCACATAGGCATAACCTAATAAAGATCAATTCACCCTTTATAGCTTGGCGAAAACATTTCTAGACTTAGAAGATCTTAATGATAAAGAAGAATTATAATTATATAATATAGAATTAGTACCCACCTTGATCACTACAAAAATTTCAACCATGGGCTTATCATGCTTTTTCAAATTTGGTAAGAAGGCTTATTTAAGATCCTTGAGAAATGTATCTCCTAGTGCTCCCTTGTTCTTACATCTCTCAATTCAGTTTCATTCAAAGAGTTCCATCAAATGCTTTATCTAAAAGCAAAAAACATGTTTTCAATTAGTATTCTATGAGATGTTTCATAAAAAATATTCTAGTATATTCAATCTTTTGATTGGAACAACTCAATTAAGCAAAGGATACATAATATTCACAACACTTGCAAAACATAATATTCATAGTAAATGATGAGTAGTTAACTTCTTGACACGTTATCATACAAACATTTATCTTGAATATTCTTTAAAAAATTTCATAGCATAATCTTCACAATACAAAATGAATTGTTATGTTCTTGATCCATCACCATATAAACACGCTAAAAGATGTATATGTCAACTTTTTGCAATATTATTTCTTGTATAGGAAATGGACTTTGGAGAAAGCTTTATAATTTATAATACAAATAAGAAATGGAATTTAGTGAAAACTTTATTTATCACACCAAATAATAAATGTACGTAAGAGCATCACTTGTTTATCTTAGACTCCAATTTTGAAGCATAAAAAATCATTTCAAATGAAAATGACAAAATTCTTCACAACCAAAGTTGTTAATTGAGGAAAAAATAAAATGTTTCCAAGTTCCACCATTGAATGCATTTTCAATTGGTTGTATATTTTTGTAAGGGAAAAGAGGATAATTAAAAAATGTCTTGCTCTTTCTAGACTTGAGGATGATAATATGTTTTTGGTGTAGAAAACTAGGACTTGTCAACTGTCATGTGAAAGTTTCTATTTTTGATCATTTTGCATGCCAACATAAGGGATCAAGCTGGTTGAATGTAGCTCAAAGTGATTTGGCATGTTTGGGTGTGAAATAGGAACATTCCTAGTGTAAATGTACCTATCTAGATATGTTGGAATAGTCTGTTTGGTCACATGAGTTTCATAATGAAAGTTGCACCACTTTGCAACTTTACACTACTTGCGTTTGACACTTTTTCCATCAAGTGAAAGCTGGACACCATGGGAAAACGACTCCGAGATAACAAAAATTGAGAGAGGTTATTGTAGAGGGGCCATACATGATCTTGATGCCTCTAACGATGGGTTTTTAAGTGTCATGATTTTTTAATAATAGCCCATCAAAGATTGCAACCATTTTGCACTTTGGGCTCTTAAGAGATTGAGCCAGTTGAACGTAGCTTGGAGTGATTCGACATGTTTGGATGTGAAAGAGTACCATGCCTCTAGAGTGTAAAAGTACCCATTCGGAAGCATTGGAATGGTCTATTTGTCACACAAGTTGCAAAATAAAAGTTACACCACTTTGCAACTTTACGCTATTTGCATTTGACACTTTTTCCATCAACTAAAAAGTCATCACCACTATAAAATGACTATGAGATAACAAAAATTGAGAGAGGTTATTGTAGAGGGGCCTAATGTGATCTCATAGGCTTAGACGGAGAGTTCATAAGCATCATGATTTTTGAGTAATAGCTCGTCAAATATTGTAGCCATTTTACACTTAAGACTCTTAAGGGATCGAGTCGGTCTGAATGTAGCTTAGAGTGATTTGGCATGTTTGGGTATAAAAAAGGACCATGCCTAGTGTAAACATACGCATCTAGATGTGTTGGAATCGTTTTTTAGTCACACGAGTTGCAAAATGAAAGTTGCACCACTTTGCAACTTTACACTACTTGCATTTGACACTTTTTCCATCAATTGAAAAGTCATCACCATGAGAAAATGACTCTGAAATAACAAAAACCAAGAGAGGTTATTGTAGAGGGCTCCAATGCAATCCTGTAAGCTTAGACAGAGAGTTCGTAAGCATCATGGTTTTTGAGTAGTAGCTCGTCAAAGATTGTAGTCATTTTGCGTTTTGGACTCTTAAGGGATCGAGTCAATTGAATGTAGCTCAAAGTGATTTGGAATGTTTGGGTGAAAAATAGGACCATACCTAGTGTAAATGTAACCATCTAGATGCATTGGAATAGTCCATTTGGTCACATGAGTTGCAAAACAAAAGTTGCACCACTTTGCAACTTTACACTGCTTGTATTTGACACTTTTTCCATCAACTAAAAACTGGACACTAGGAGAAAATGAATCCAAGATAATAAAAACTAAGAGAGGTTATTTTAGAGGGGGCCTACATGATCCTGATGCCTTTGATGAAGAGTTTTTAAGGATCATGGTTTCCAAGTAATAGTCTGTTGAAGATTGTAGCCATTTTACACTTTGGACTTGTTGATGGTGTTTTCTGCACAGCAACAACTCAGACAAGATACAAGTATCCTATCTCTCTTGAAAGATAAATCTCTATCAACAAGCCTCAAGAGATAACCCCAAGGTCTCTAATGTCAGGTCTTGACAATGTGTAAACAACTCAGTGATAAATGTGAAAATGTTGGTAATCACAAAGGGACCTTACTACAAGCAAATACTGAATCCTTAGATTTATCAGATCTAACAATATGGTGATACTTCCAATCCTAAATCTAACCCAAATGATAAAAGAAAGAGAAAAAGAGATAAGGTTTTAGAGATATTCTTAAATTTAACACTAAACCTAAGATTAACAATGCAAATGATGAAACACTTGAAATGGACCAATCCCTCAGAAATTGATTTCTGCCTGACCCAGATAAATTTGCAATCTTACATAAATAGTGCAATCTTCTAACATATTAAGGATTTTCAGATTATGAACATTCATTCAAGAGAACCCTATTTCAATAGAAATGAACAAATATCCACAATTGAACTAAGCACAGTAAATATGAAAGTCTAGGCTAACTTTACAAAGCAACTAATAGTCAACTAGCTACAAAAAGTATGGACTAGAGATTGCTGCAACACCTCAAGTATCAAATCATAAACACTATCAATTCTTCTAACATTAAACCTAGCACATCCATCAAATAAACTTAAGCAATTCCAAAGATAGAATCACAAGAACCATTCTAGATAAAACTCAACACAAGAAAGGCACCAAATCACAATGTCTTCACTTGCATTAAATTACCCAAAGTAGCAACAATTCCAATATTCTGTTACACCACTTGCTTGCTTGAAAATAAGACTAACTCCTAACTCTAACTCTTGCTACACTGCTTAGTTCAATCCAATATCAAAACTATCTATCCCTTACAAATGAGGTAGAATGCCATATTTATAGAAACCCCCCAAGATATGTCGGCCTAACTAGGGTTTACAATAATGAATGGCTACAAAAAAAGTTGGCCAAGAGGAATTCAAAATAAAATAAAATATGCATTAAATGCATGTACTCCATCTAGGTCAGCCTAGGTTTCCAACGTAATCTGGACCAATGCATGTGAAGGAGAAGAGAAATAATGGGGAAGCACAAATTCCAATGTAGCATTGCATTAACTACTTCCCCCTTTATCCTTAGCACGCTTCATCTTATCTTGTACCATTAAAAATATCCTATCCAACTTGGCCATAGGAGGCATAGGTAAAATCTTAACTCTCCTCTTAATGGACTTGATATCATCTCTTGAATGTTTTACCATTTTATCCCAATCTACCTTACTGGTTTGATATTTATCAATAACTGCAATGTAAGTAGCCGCACCATCCAACTGATGTTCAGTGACTGGGACCTCATTGATAGGTGAATACACATCTCGCCACCATTTTCTCAACTACTCCAAGATAAGATGCTTTGGCACAAATATCTTTCTCCCTATCATCATCTCAAAGAAGGAATGCACTTATTGTAAATTTCAGTCAAAGTTTCCTCAATCTATTTCCCCTATTTGTATACTTTCTTTAAAACCTTTTGCCTTATTTGCAAAGCTTCATACCATTCCCAAGGTTCGACGACTTTGGAGGAAGGAAGAATTCCATCACTTACCAATTTTTCCTCAGTATACTCCATGATGGTCTTAGTCTTTTGCAACAGGATATCTACGTCCTTATCTCGTGCTATCACATTTCTTAGCCAATCTAATGATCTCATTTCATCTCCTCCAGTCTAAAGGATGTCCTTGATAGCATCATCTCCCTTGGTTTGCACCCCCTGTAACTAGTTGATTGTAGCATGTGTGGTGCTTTTCATTCTTTCCAACTTTGATATTGTTTCTTGTGGCAGGAAACTTGCAACAGATGATGAGGAACTGATGGATTGCAGAGGCTTCATCAAGTATTGCAAATATCTCTTGATTTTATAATTTTCTCTCTTCAATTCCTGTTTGGTCTGAACTTCTTTCCTCAATCTACCCAAGATCACAACACTAGAACCTTCATACTCTTCAATATATTGTTCCATGGAAGTAGGCCCTAGGTTGATGGTCTACACATTGTAATCACTTCCAGTCACATCATCCCTATTCTTATCAGGGGTAGGAGTAGCAATGTGAACCACCTTGTTATTTGCTTTATCTCTTTCAATCTTGGAGATGACCCTAGCTTTCTTCTTTCCTTTACCCTTTCCTATATTTTCCAATAGCTCATCCCAATTGAGAGGGGTGTCATCCACAACAATCTATTTACTCTTTAATTCTTTATCCAATCAACCTGGAACAGTGGATTCTGATTGTACTTTTCTTTTTACAACTTCATCATGTTGATCCCTAGGTGTATCTTTGCTCAAATCTTGTTTCTCATAAATCTCCTCAGCTTTACCTTCTTTTCTTTATTATGCTATTTTTCTTCATGCATCGGTGATGGAGTCCTAACTGGTATTTCCTCTCTCTGAGGAGGTCTATCTTCTTCACTCCTAACAGGTGAATCCTCATAAGTTACCAGGGGAGACTGTAGCACCTTTTCTATTTCTGCCTTAGTACTATAGAGCTCACCTTCTTGAAATTCTTCTCCTTCTAGATCTTGATGACTTTCTAATTCTTTGGATTCACCTAGTTCACCTGGTGCACTGTGAGCTTCATGAGAAAGAGGAATATTATCATGTTGTTCTGTAGTAGGAGTGACTGGAGGAGCATCCTTCCTCAACACAATGTCCTTAGGAGAAGGAGTTCTTGATCTCCTTGTATATACCTGTGTCCTTTCTCATGAGCTCTCCACATTTATCACAGGTGGGCTAACTTCCTCCCCTGCCTTGGAGCTTTCCTTTTCCTTCTACGACAATATTACTATCCTTCTTCTCTTGGGCATAGGGACACTAACCTCTTTATCTTCCCTTTCAACTTCATCTTTTGCTGACTTCTTGATCCTTCAAATGTCCCTCCTTTTCGACTTCTTGATCCTTGAAATGTGCCTCCTTTTCTTTGCAATAGGCTTTTTTTTTTTTTTGCCTCTTGTACTTCCTCTGCTTGAACATCTTTAATCTTGATCTTAAAAGGAGAGCTCACCTTGCCCTTACCCTTAGGATCCTGCTCAGCTGACTCCTCAAAAGAGGAATGAGACTCCAAGTGTCCCATTAAATCATAGGTGCATTGCACACTTTCACTTTCCAGTTCCCACATCTTATGCTTGAGCCACAACTTTGTATATTTAATCACTGAATTCATAAGTTTCTCTAACTCTATTTTCTCTTCCTCCAACCAGTCTATTTCTCCCACTAGTTTATCCTTCATTGCCTCATAATTATGGCCCTGAATCAAATCTCCATCATCTTCAACTTAATCTGGAATGGCCTTCACATTATATAGCTAGACCAAGTTAACAGGTAGCCTGAAAAACTTCTTCTTTCTAATCTCAAATTCATCACTACAATTGGCCCAATAGTCCTCTATATCATCCTTGTGACTATATTCTCTATTGGACTTCTTCTATGCTTCACTAGTCCTATCAGACCTAGATCTTTTGGAATGAAAGGATAACCCAAGAGTGCTCATTTCTTCTTCAAAAGCATAGGCTAAATTAATAGAAGGGCATGCCTCACTAGTGCCTATCCTTAGAGGAAAATCTCCATCGAATCTAGTCTTATGCTTATCCTTCTTCACAATTGCATCAAAATCACATATTTTCCTTGTGACCTACAAAAGTATAATGTGATATGTGGGATACCTAGGAAGTTTATATGGAGCCCTCTGACAACCATCTATCCTTATATATGAAAAAGTGGGAAACTGTATGAACCAAACCCCATATCTTTTGATTAGCTCATGGCATTGTCAGATATCTTCACATGCTCTACACCTTGGAGAACCCTAGTGATGTACATGGTGAATGCATCATTCACTCTCCTATAGCTCGAGTTACCCAGGTGTAGCTATGGATAAACCTCATAAATTACATCATGTCCAAACACACCCCTTGTACTTAGTCCTTTGTATGGATGAAATCTTGCAAGTGTATAAACCAAGTAGGAGGTCATTGTGAAAGTCTTCATCTACAGGACACTGCACATCTGTTCATGAATCATGGCACTTATAATTCCTGCCCAATGATAATTAACATTCTGTTCCATCCTCACAATGACATGGAACATCCAATTCTCAAATACTCCTGCACTCTTCAACCCTACCACCCTACTAAGAAGGGTGATAACATCATAGTATTCCTTCTTGAATTTAGCTCTGAATAGTTGCTTGGGTAACTTGGAAAAGTGGGACTTAGGCTTCTCCAACCAGGAATTGATGACCTATTGCAACTTGATGGTATCTTCCTCATAGAACTTCTTTGCCATATCTATATCAAAATCCACCACATGAGACCTATTTGGCATGTCAAAGGTTTGAACTATATACATGGGATTTAGATTTTCCACAATTCTTCCTTGGGGACCAACTCTCCTTTGTGTACCCCTGTCATAGTGTCTAGCACACTCGAGCACCAACTCATACCACTATACTGTATGAGGGAATCCAGCTACATGTGCCAACCCTAATTCCAATGTCCTTCTGGCTAGCAAAGGAAGGTCTTGTACTACCATCCTTGTATTGAAGTCTTCATAATCCCACAATCCAACATTTGTATTAGTTACCTCTGACCAGATGGAAGCAAGCTTTCTCTCAGGGATTCTTCTCCTTATATCCATTTTGATTCTTTCTACCTCAGAAATGGAAGACCCCTATGCACCTGGATCCATTACTCTACCCTTGGTCCCACTTGTCACTGCCTTACTTGATTCAACCTGCATCCAACAAAGAAAGCATAATAAAGATCACATGGAACCCAAGTTAATTAATCACAAATGGCATATTCAACCTCAATATAAGTCCCATGATAAGAAAAACTCTCTAAAACCTCATAAGAATTGATCATATCAAAGTTTGGGTTTTTAGTCCTCTTGCAGAATTCAGGCTAGAGAGGAATTTCAAAAAATTCCCAACCAGGTGAATTTTAGCAAAATAAACATAAAAGCATCCAATAATCATGTAATCAACTGTCATTAACTAAGAAGCAGCATGAAACATCTTTAAATAACTCAAATTGATCATATAATGCATAATCACCAACTAATAAACCATGCCACCTCTTGGTTCTTCATTTTCAACAAAGTTTTAGAGAATTCTGCCTAGGACAGAAATCCACAAAAACAACAATAGTCTACAAATTCTGGGAAAATGAAGGAACAAAGGAAATTTTGGTAAAATCTGGAGGGAACGGAAATCCAAAAGGTATGCATAACTCTAGATCACTACACATTTCAAGAAAACAAAGAGAAAACAGAAAGTCGAGGAATTCTGATAGTTAAGGAATTCCATGAAGGCTTCAAATACCGAACATCAAAATTTTCTTGTGACTCCACTCAAATTGATCAAACGATCACAAATTTGAGGATCTTGGGCTTGAAACCAACTTGATTTGAACCTCCTATAGATCATCTTTAAATTTGAGGCTCATCCTAAAGTAAATTGAGAGGAATTAGTGATGCCCTAAGCATGAAACCCTAAAATTCTGCCATGAATGCACAGGACAAGCTTGGGCTTAGCTTACTCATTTGCTAGGTTTATAGAAGGTTCTTTATGGCCTACACAAGCGAGCTACCTTATAATGAAATTGAAAA